>JAVQJD010084075.1:0-24366 GCA_036023655.1 Nannoperca australis | reverse complement strand
AACAGGACAATAGTAAAGCTGTATTATGTAAACCACTTAATTAGTAGATAAAAACTGAAAGTGAGCACACCTCACCTGATACTGTTATACTGCACTACTGTATGTTCTCCTTCCTCCTGCTCTCTCTCCTGCCTGGTTCTGCTCGAGGTTTCTACCTGTTAAAAGGGAGTTTTTCCTTGCCATTGTTGCCTAGTGCTGCTCGTGGTTGGGTCTTTGTGTGTGTGGAAGTTGTTCTCGACCTGCTCCATGCGATAGAGTGCCCTGAGATAACTTTGTTATGATATGGTGCTATACAAATGAAATTGAATTGAATTGAATTGAAACTGAAGCGTTAATGCACATGAAAACTGCACAACTGTAAGTACAACAGGTGAAAGTTGAACAAGGAAGTCACTGGATGAACTGTGATGGATGATGGATGTTCCAACAGATAGTTTGGACAATAGTTTAACCAAGATCAAGAGCAAACTTTCAACTTGGAAAAGAAGTCTCAGATAAAGGGACATTTCGACATCTTCCATCCAAAGACAAACTCTGGCTCAGCTACTAAATGGACCTTGTAGTGAGATTGTTTTGTCAAATAAGTTTATTATTAACCTTCATGTCCTCTTCCCAATTTGTTTGTCTAACCTGGAGGTTGGTTTAAAACCTGTACGATCATCTGGCTGCCCCACTTTCTTGCTCTGTTGGACTTTTTTTATAGTGATGTTGCTGCATTCCCAGATTTCAGCAATTTATTGCTCCCAGTAGAAATAATGGCCAAAAATACAAAAACAAACTGGAGCCCAAAAGAGAGAAAGAGACCCAGAGAGAGAGAGAGAGAGAGAGGAGCCTGATCCATACTGGACTCTTCCTTTGTCTTGAAGTTCAATCATGCATTGGGATTCATGATTAGAAGTCTGGCACCAATCTTCATCGACCAGGAGCTCTGGGCCCCGTGTTCAATACTCTTTGTCTGACCAGCGGGCCATGAGTTAATGTGCTGCATAGTAGAACAGGACTGGATGGTGGGGAGGGAGAAGAGGAGCCTGCATCTGATTGATCTGCTGCATCTCAGCGGACCATAGCAACCAAGTAAACACACATCTGTGCTGTAAATTACACTTCTTTATCCCCCAAGCTCAAAGTCTCAGGTACCCACACACACACACACACACACACACACACACAATAAAGGCTCAGTCTCTGGATTTATTATTACTAGAGCTAGAGTTTATTATCACTGTTATTGTTTTTTTCTTCAGTTTTGCACAATGAACCCTAAAACAACACAAACCACTAAAATGGTCTATTTAGCCTTTTTACACACATACATCCACAAATACAGTACATACTGTATGTGTGGACATGTATACAGATTTTAACTTGTGACACCTTGGTCTAGAGAGAGTGTGGATACATAACTTTGTGGGAACATACAGTAGCAATCCCTGACAATGCTCTGAGCTTATTACATCATCTCATGTTGACCTGATTTAAACTGTGGGAGAAACAGTAAAAGCAGACAGATGTGTGATCGTGGACTGACTTGACAGATGTTTGCTCCCTTTGTTCCATCCAAATGATTGATCAATTAATCAAACAAATGTAGGAAACATTACAAATTAAGCTTATTTTGTGACATTAAACAAGTTTATACAGCTGGTAATGCATATGGTTTTTGGTTTCAGGTTGGCACCACGTTTGAACCCTGTAGGATAAAATAGAAGAAAAAAATAGAACTGCATAGATTAAAATAAAATGTAACTAGAACTGTACCAGTAAAAGCAACTCTACTGGAGTGAGAATAAAATTGCAGCCTTTCCCTTCTCTTGCCCATTTGTTGTGGTCAGACATCCTACTAAGAAGAAGACAACAATTCCTTTAGTGTAAAAGCAAGTGAACTTTTCTCTGAAGAACAAATGACTACTAAGTAAATAAAAGCCATTCATGAAGAAATGTTTTATATATATTTTGATGGCGATTTCTTAATTCCTACAAACACATCAGCACCCAACTGTTGTGCTGTTGCGTGCATGGTAAGATAACTGTCATACTCATTATATCAGCTGCAAACAGACCTAAAAATAGAATCTATAATGTTTTTAGTTACATGTTGTTAGTATACCGATCTGTATGAAAGAGAATGGTAAACATAAGAATTCACCAAAAATATTCCTTGGTGGAGTCCTGGTTGACAATGCAAATAAGGTTAAGAACTGAGCTGACTACCATGCTTTTCCCCCCATGTTTGTATTTTCAACATCCTAAAAGGCGCTGAAAATATTTATTTTCTCAATCAGCTTCTTAAAATTACCATCAGAGATCCAACATAAGTTTCTGCCAAAGTTTTTTACCGCTGAAAATTAACTTTAATTGTTTTTTAAATTTACTCATAACTATTTAATGCTATAGAGAAAGGGGCTTTAAACCCATAAATAGAGATTAAACATCACTTGTGGGCGAGTCTTAAATTTTGGAGTCGAATATTTAATAAACTTTTTTCATCACCTCTTACCACTGGAGATGGGGACAGTGTGGAAACTTAAAATTCTTGGCCAATAAAAGTTTGAGTAAAACTAATATGACATCAGTTCTTATATTTTATGCATATGAGTAAAATCCTTGATGTAAACAAGCAACACTGGGCAACAGAGGGTCATATATTCTTACGCCTACATGATTTGATATGGCAACAATATAATGGCATAATTTTCCCTTTAAGACTAAATATTATTTTTTCTGCAGAACAGAAGCTTAAACTGTGAATCATGAACTTAAATGCAAAGCAAATCTGCTATGTGGTGCTTTTATACAGAAGATTTTACAATGTGTGTCTCATGTTTGACGCTAACTTCACAGGACAGGTGCGGGGGGAGGTCAGTATCCTGCAGAGTCTTTTCTTATTACAGTGGCCAAATGAAGGATTGCCAACATCAATACAGAACAGACATCCTCCTCAAGTAAAGATGGTTTGTGAAGGAAAATAAAGACAACGTGTCACTTTAAAAGGTAACAGGACTGACAGGACCTCACCCCGAGTCACAGGATGAACAGGATGAGGATGAGGTGATCATCAGGCATCACCGAGGACAAGACGGAGTTCGATTTGTCAACGGAAAAGGTCACTTAACCTATTTTCATCAATACCAAACATCAAAACAGATTGACCGACAATGTGAGACAGGACCATCAATAGCACCATATTGAGATCACAACATTATTTTGCCATTAATTGGCTAAATATAAGTGTTACCATCACAAGTCCAATAATGATTAACTAACACTTTTTTTCATTTCTCATGCAGCTCTACTGTCAGTTTTTCTCTTCCTGCTACCTTTAAACACATTGGATCCAATCTGCTTTCTTGACAGAGGTATATCAATTACAATACTGATCTCAAACATTAAAGTACAATTACATTAAATCACCATTTGACTAAACTCAGCATTATTTGACATGTACAGTCATCAGGGTTTCAGACAGAACACAATAGAGATAAAGTCATCGGAAATGTAATCAATTCACAATCATATCGGATGGTCAACGGTGCCACAACAATCATTACCACATAACGTAAAAGATAGAAGAGGCTAGTTGCATCAGGCTTTGGACCTTTGGAGATAACAGTGTCAGAATAGTTCAGGTTACCCAAAACATCTTCGCCACTAAGATCAACCAGAAGGCCAAGTGTGGCCTGCTGATAGACATATAACAAGCGGATCAGAGAGTCCCTGAGCACACACTCTCCCCGTCCAAAGGTCAGGATTCTTGAATGAAGAAAAAAGGAGACTTGCTTACTGACAGGAGCAGAGTTTGGTGATATAGCACTTCCCAAGGCTGCAAACTATACAAGACAAAGGCCCCTTTTTTCACTAACTGTGCCAGCGAAGGAATCATCTGGTCCCTTTTGCTGATGGAGTTACAGCACCAGTCTGTCAGTGAGACCAGCTTTAACAGCTGCATTAAATCACACAAGTTCTAATATTATACAGCAATACGACAACCTGACCTATCAAAGTCTAATCACGTAAACATGATCGTCACTGCACCACATTTCCCAGTGAATCAGGTTAAACAGAATAGCACTAAAACCTGTCACATCCACGGGTGAGACGTGGGCAATTTCCTGCAGGAGGAGATCAACGTACAGAGGAAGGAAGCAAGGAAGGAAGGAAGGAAGGAAGGAAGAAAAGCACATCACTTGTTTCCCCAGTGAAATTACTGAAAACAATTGAAGAAAAACACTGATTAAGGCTTCAGCAGCCCCGGAGAGAAAATACAACATTGGTAGTTAATAAATATACAAGCAGCACTTATTTTGACAAGTACCATTATTGTTTTTCCAACACTTGTAACATGATATTAACACCAACATGTACAATCAAATACAAGACATGGATACAAGGAGAAAATCTGGAAACAAATAATCCTAAACAAAAACATGTAAAAATCGTAAAATCCAGCACCTAAGATGATCACTAAGATGAAAGTTGATTCTCTGCTGTGGGGACTGGTACAACTCGCATGCCAAAATAACTGAAATATGCATTTTGATAACTATGTTTTTCCAATTTTATATATTTTCATTTATCCTTTTTGAAATGTATGTTGCATTCACAGAATGTTAGCAAAATGGGGAAAACTGGGAAACCTCCTGTTATTCTATGTAGTTACACTATTTAAATTGCCTAAATTAGCTAGTTTTGTTGTGTTAAACCAGGTATGTACAAGAAGTGTATACTTCCTTTTAAGTTAGCTGAATCAATTGCAATCAAAATGCCCTGTCCATCTGACCCATTGCATGCCCAATCAGTAAACTAGACAATTGTTGTTTATCTCTGTTAACGTTAAATGGAGGAAGCTAGCGGGTGCATGCTGAACTATCTGAGAGGTAATGTGAGGAAGCAGGTTTGGATTTAACACCACAGATTTTGTGGAAAAAAATGTGGATAAAGGTAAAGATGTTTGCTGACTTTGCAAAATGCTACTGTCTCACCTTAACGTTTGCTTGTCATTCAAGTGAGGCAGCAGAAGCATGGCGAACGAACGGCCCTAGTTTGTTGACACTTCCCTACTTCCTTTCGCTAAGTGGAAGATACCGTAGCTGTCGGAAATTCCCCAAATCAACAAATCAAAACTTGGAATTACAACTAGGAGACTGACAACGGTTTTTCACAGTTTATATCATGTGAATGCAGTATAGTAAAGGTAATGAGTCACGCTCGGGTTTATAAACCAATCGAGTGTCTGTAATTGTGTGCTTGTTGGAGTTGTAAGTGCCACCCACTTGACTTTTGACTAACTTTACTAATACATGAATAAACTTTCCACAGAGGATCTAAAGTCTAACACCAGTGAGGAAAAATAGTTACAAGCTTGTGATATGAAAAAAAAAATCTAATGATAACCAAAGTTATACATTCACATCCACTAGAAACTAAACATGAACTTGAACCATTTTATTAGTTAATGCATTAGATTGAGGTCCTAAAATGTTCTCCCTCCATTTGTGTGTGATGTGTCCCTTTCTGTCTACATTTTCTGTCCAGTAAGTGTTGACAATTGCAATATATATGTATATGTGTTTGTCTGTGTGTGTGTGTGTATTCCTCTGTATGTTTTCTTTATTAAGACCTGAGAGAAAGGCCAAAACAGGGTTGAGGTAGGTAACCATAATGTATTACAGCAAGTCCTGTATGTGACAATGCAGAGCAGAGAGCCAGAGAGAGAACCCTATGATCGTAGAGCCACCCAACGACCGTCTATCTCCCTCACCAAGCTCTCGGTCTGCGGTCGTTATAATAAAAACGTGTTCCTGAAGCACTTTAACTAGTCAGTGTTGACAGGAGGGAGAAGGCTGCAGCAGCAATTGTGGTTTTGGGATGAGAATAACAATAATCAAGCATGATCAGCAACTGTTATGTCTACTGGGCAACAGAAGTCTAAAAGGCTACTACTTTGTTCAAAGAGGAGGCAGATAATGTGAAAATAAAATCAATAAGAGCACTGCAGCAAAAAATATCTAGAATGAGGTTAGAAATACACTGCTGCCAATTTTAATCAAAGTAATACTTGAACAATTTAGGAAATATGCTTATGACCATTTGCTTTTCTGGCGAAAAAGTCTCACATATGTCCGTTAAATATCTAGTTGCCTAGCAACCTGTAAAGACTTCAGGGAAGTTACTGCTCCCAGTCAAAAAATTAACTGGCACATAAGCCCCCATAAAATTAGATTGTCATTTTTACACAGATATGATGAATTCATTAGTCTGCTTTAGAGGTGCTTATAGGATTTTGTTACTTCTATGTTTCCCCTTGTTTCTAGTTATAATGATATGGTAAGCTAACCATCAGTTGGCTTTAGTTAAATTTTTACTTTAGAGACTCTTAACATTATAACTGGAAACAGGGGGAAACAGCTAGACTGGCTCTATCCAAAGTTCAAAAATCGGATTATTAGCACCTCTGAAGCTCACTAATTAACACATTACATATGTTACGTTTGTACGTCAGTAATGTAAATATGATCATTTTTGATTTTAGAGGAACATTTTGCGCTGGCTATAGCTTCATAGTTAACACAGAGAAACAAGAGTAGTATAATCTAACTGTCAGCATGTAAGCAAATAAGCGTATTTTCCAAAATGTCAAACTATTCCTTTAAGTCATTACACCAACAATGGTGGAATAATGATTTGGGACATTAGGATTTGTGTGATTTTGTTTTTGTTTTATATATGTATGTAAACATTCATTCAATCAATAAAACACATCTTTACACCAACACACACACATATATAATACACACGCACAGAAAACTCAACCATAGCGCTAATTTTAGACACATATATGATGTTTGTATATTATATTATTTTGCCTCTTGTCCAATTGAACATTATGTATCACATCTTGTCCAGCAGTGAATAGTCCTGAACACATCATTAGCATCGCAGTGTATCTCTAATGGCTTTTCATTCAACTGAAGCAACGTTTGAAAAAAAAAAGTATAATAAACTTTTGAATGAAATAAAATAAAAAATAAAAAAGCTTATAATGGAACAGCATAATTCATTCATGTTCCCAACAAACTGTAATTCAAACAATAGTGTTATCAGTATGTCAACTTGCATGAGGTACTGACATTGTATCTACAAACACCATATTCATCAACAGAGGGAAGCCAGGATTTTACAGAAGGGGGAAAATGAGGGTTTTTCATTATGCAATAAACAGACAAACAACAACAACAACAGCGACAACATTAACATTATTATCTTGAGGTAGAACATTAACTTCAGCATTTGGAAGTGCTTCATGTTGGATACTCGTTTTGCTTCGACAAGCAGGAGAAGAGAGACGATTCTTGACATCTGAGGTAGTGCGGCACCTGATCTTGTAATTTTCAAACCAATCAGTTCCTCCGCATGTAAAGTAATTGTGAGCACAGGGGAAGGTAAAGTCCCTAAAAGCTTCCCGCAACACATTCATTTCGGCTGAGGTAGGTTTTTGTTGAATCGTAAGGTTCACACAGCCAAGTCTAGTGCCTGTATGAAGGCCGAGAAAAATGTTGATATCACTGAAATAAAGTCCTGAGACAGAATATGTCGAATCCCTGGACGAAGGCTTAGGTCTTCTGTGAGCGAGAAAGTGGAATCATTGGTAGGTGAGAGCAGGCAACAGGAGTCTTTGACATCCACAGAAAGTAGAGATAAGACCAATAACTTATAACCACTTTGACATATAGGTGATAAAGATATATATGTATATATATATTTGTTTTTTATAAACTTAAAAATAAAATTATTGTATTACAAGGTCATTCTGGGGCATCTATTCCGTGTGCTGCCCAACACCAGAAAGTTAACAAAAGACCAAATTGTAGAAATAAAGAACATTTAACTGGCCTGCTGAGCTAGAAGAAACTGCTGTCCATTAGAAGAGAGCTCTCCCAAGCCTCAGGCCAAAAATACTCCGATATACAATCCTAGACCCTCTAGAACTTCTTAACTTACCAATAAAAACAAATCTTTGCACAAAAGGACAAACTACTTTGAAAGGAAACACTTGTCAACCTGAGTGAGAGAAGAGTCTAAGTGGACACTGAACAGTGCCGTGTGAATTGGCCTTCATACATGACTAGCCTTGGTCCTGCCGACTCGCTCCTGCTGCAGGAGCCTCCTGGAACTGTGTCTCTCGCTCCACCGCGAACTCGTCCAGTGGTATCGTAGACAGCTGGGTGTCGTTTAGCATGTACGAGTCCGACTGAAAACATATGCAAAAAATAGTAAGTGAGTTTAATAAAGAATACATTTTATTTATTGATGGGACAGCCTATATTGACAGATAGTAGATATAGACAGGAAACATAGGAAACATCCAACTAAGGTTCCCAATCTGCAGCTACATGGCAAGTTTCCCAACCCCCCGGCCACCAGGATGCAATTTTAGTGCTGTTGGGGTTTTGTTTATGATCTAAATTCCCTTAATGCTTTACCTCAATGTAGATTTTTTTTTACTGCTTTTATCACACTGTAAAATAGGCACTGTAAAAACAGCATATGCCAAGGGAGTCATAAAAAGCTGCAGCTTCTGCCTACACTTTTATTGTCTGTAGACAATCTTTTATTTCCTATTGATTTGCTTAATTGTTTGAATAATAATGAATTAAATAAATGTATAATGACCAAATTAATTGCAATCTTGCTTGGATTTATCCTCTGGTGTTAGAAGCTCCAATCAAGCTTTAGGCCATGTTTTTGTTTTTGGAAACTACTGCTGTCATTTTGCCAAAACAGTGACTACTTTTACATTTCTTTAAAAATGCTTTCTCTCACATGGGGCGTTTCTCTGATGGAATGAATAATCTATGGAGGATGTTATTTTTGCACCCCCACGCATCAGTTATGATAATATCAGACCATTGCGGCATCGCTGAAAATAACAGCGAGTGATCAGACAGTCAAACATTTTAAACAAGCTAAGAGTTTCAGCTTTATTTCTCACAATCAAGACTCACCATGCATGTGTCTTGTCTGTTAGGTTGGGTGAAAAGTCTCTCGAGCTCATCCACTTTCTTCCCTGCTGTGCTGCCATTGACCTCCATCTCTCTTCTGGCAGCCCCGTTCAGCCCCGATGCCCCCTGGGAAGAGGAAGAAGATTCCAGCACCGCGCTGTGCCCTGCCTGGGGGGTTGCCTGAACTGTCTTACACATCATTAACCTGGGGATTATATGAACACACACATATAGCACATGCCAGCTGAAAGCATAGGATAGACTGACATTAACCCTCAACAACAACAACAAGTTATTTTCAATGGTTCAATTTATAGGGTATTTACACATCGTGTTTGTACTGACCTGCCGCGGTAGCTGAAGATGAGGAAGAGTACACAGAAGATGATGCAGGTGACTCCGATGTGAATGCCGATTATGATGCCTGTGGTGGATGTTTTGCTCTGCTCATCTTTCACACAGTCGCATGGGGCTTCCAACACTGAGGAGATAGGGTACACAGTCAAACCACCAGTTTGCATAAAGATGGTTATGTCAGGGAGCATTTGTGTGTGCCTGTGAGTGTAAATGACGTGTGACTCAATGTGACACATTAAACTTGGATGCACTGGGGTGATGTGGGTCAGTGTGAAACTACAGTATGTCGTGTTTGGTTGTGTCAGACAATTACCAGATTTCTCCACTGCCTCCCGAAGCGAAACAAAGCGCATGGTGGCATTGCCGTCTCCGTGCTGGTTGTATGCAAGCAGCTTTATCTCATACACCAGTGCCGGATCTGGAAAAAAAGAAAAGACAGAAAGATTCAAAACAGTTTTCAGATAAGCATCTCAGAGGGGTCAATCCAAACTGTACAAAATCTGTGATGCATATTTTGTTCTTTTTGTAAGTTGTAGCAAAGAATTAATTTGGTCAACGTTCTTCACCTAGGAAAATACTAGAGAAGTTTTCCTTTCTGAAATTTAGAGTGGGAAGCTTCATAAATAACTCTTAAGTCCTTCTCTGTTTTTACTCCTAGTCTAATTAAGTTCCACGGAGGGATTCTGAGATGCTTGTTTACAAGCCCAGATCTCAGCATAAAAAATTGTTTATTTTATGAAGATTACAATGACAAGTATTAAATTATAAAAACAATTTGGTAAAAAAATAAAAAAGATATTTGCTGCAATGACACAGTCGGTTGTAGCTGTAAGAAACTGTGTCTCACCCAGCTGAGTGATGTTGTACTGGGTGGAGTTGTGAAGAAAGGTGATGGGACCAGTGAACAGTGGTGTGTGGGCTCTCCTGTAATACAGTCTGAAGCCTTGATGCTGGCCCATCCTGGAGGAAGGTTCCCAGGTTGCCTGTATAACACTGCTGTTCACCACCTTGGTGTAGAGGGAAGGAGGTGCTGGCACTGCAACACAATACAGATTGTCAACCAGCATGATAGTAGCTGCACCTAACAATTAAAGGGAGAGCTTTTATTTTGTCTCTTTGGGGTGTGAATTATGACACCTCATGTGTAGTAACATGTACAATAAAGATGTCATTAACAAAAACAAAATGTTTTCTCTAATAATGTTTCACCTTTGTTGTTATTGGTAAAGGATATGCTTTGTGTGTGTGTGTGTGTGTTCTGCTTCCAACTCACCCTCCCCATGAGTGCTCTCGGTGGCACTGTCTGATGGTTTGCTGGCCCCGTGGGATGTGTAAGCCTTGACGTAGAAGGTGTAACTGGTGGAGGGCTCCAGGTCCCTGATGATCTGCTGCAGCGTCACCTTACTGACGGCCTCCTCATACTCCATCTCTGCTGGGTCTGAAGGAGTAACAAAGGAGGAAGATAAGGAGGAGACAGGGGTACAGAAAGAGGAGTTGAGGGTAGAAAAGAGTGAGAGACGTGAAGAGGAAAGAAAGAAATGGAAAAAGAAAACAAGGATAGGAGGAAGAGACGACATTAAAGTGATGGGAAAAAAGATCAAGAAACAATAAATACAATCTCTTTCTGTCATCATTTTATGGTTATTGCCTATTTCACTGGTTTTATCAGAGCAGCTCTGTTAGGTAATAGCCAATCTAGTTTGGCCCTGGGAGCTTGAATAACAATGGTTAGGTGAATTGCAGGGGAGGCGTGAGGAGATGGAAGGGGTAAAAGGGGGAGTTATAAAGGATGTGTTAAAGCATTTTATTGCTCTTAATCCAGAGACAACCAACCATAACCACTATCCACCTCCAGTGCTCAACTTATTGGGCCATGCCATCTTGGAACGATAATTATAGCAGATCCTATTGGTTGGCCCCCAGGGCCCTTAATTATCCATCCGATAGAACTACTAAGGAGAACAGCAGCTGGTGCTATGAGACTCTCACCACACACAGAAACACACATACATACTCAAACACACAGCAAAGTAAACAAACACAAAACACATGCACTGTGCATGTACATGTGCATATCACAAACACTCACAGGGTGCATCACACTAACAATCCACACATATGGATCTCAAGGAAAAACATCTGAAATTTGTTTTTTTAAGTAAGCAGTTTATTTTAAACACTAAAGAGACTTTTAGTTCTTTGTTGGGGTGGATTAATTTCCAATTGTAGCTGTCTGCTCCTGTGGAGTTTGAATGCACTTACCTTTAAGTAGCTTTGGCCAATTTAATGTAGTCTAAATGTAATTGGAAAGACTAAAAAGGTGCATTTATCATAGTTTTCATACTCTGCAATTGAGAATTGAGGGTTGTTGGGCTGTATGTGTCATTCATGCTGACATGTTCAACTAATCAAAAGGAACACCGTACTAAATATGTGAGAGGACATGTAAATTAATCTGCAATTTCTGACAATCATTGTAAAACGGGACGCTAGCACCATTTGTGATCTGCGTGTGAGCAGTGCTTGCAAATAACTGCTTTGAAATGGGCCCCTCGCTGACAGTGTCAGTGCCGTCTATCTTCATCACTTCAGTAAAATAGCCAGTTCATATTAGTAAATACCGTAAATTCACATAAATGCTCCCTCTTTTGCTGTAGTTTGTAGTTAAGTGAATAAAATTTAAAATTTCAGATTTAAGCACATAAATATTCAGCTGCAGCCATAACTTAAAGTTATTTAGAGTTTTCAATGAAAAGGTCTTCTGGCTTCTCTGGACGATTTATTAACACAACAGAGATCATTCATTCTGCTCTCCCTATCTTACTCGACATGGCCTTTAACACTGATTTCATGTGACAATGATTTATCTATTGTTTATTTTACAACTTTATTGTAACTTATTTTTATGTATTGCATATAACTATTTGGATCTACAGTGAAGCCCCACCTGAGGTCCGGCGGATGTGGAGCACATAACCGATGATGTCCTGAGTGTTCTGATCGGGCTCCCTCCAGGACACCTGGATGGTGGTGGGTGAGAGGGCCTTGGCCTGCACATGGGTGGGCACTCCGGGCAGTCCATCAGCCCAGAGCACGGTGAGGCGAGCACTGGCCTGTGTTGAGCCAGCGCTGTTGTCAGCAATACACTGGTAGATAGCCTCGTCATCCTGGCTAATACCGTATATCGTCAGTGTGCTGTGAGGGGAGGATAAGAGAAGAGGTGGAACAGTAAGGAAAGAAAGTGTGGAAGAAAAATAGAAAATGGGGTTTAGTTTCTTTGACAATGTATTGGAGAAAAGTCCAAATCCAAAGTGTTGGTTCTACTGTTAAATGGTTATTAATTATAAGTAATCGTAATTCAGTTGTTTACTTTAGTGAAAGTACGGTAAAATGCACAAGGGTATTAATAAAATACTCATTCTGTCACAGTGTTACACAGTGTTACATTATATATATATATATAATCTGTTACTAGTAACTCAATGCCTGCACCTTGAATTTGAGCCATGTGGCTCCCTGCCTTAACTTGTAAGAGGTATTTTAATTTAATTTTAAGCACTTAGCGCATACCAACATCAAAGTTGCGCAATAACACAACATGTTACAGAACAGAACAAGGTTTAATCCTGCATCTGGATCCATATTTGCCCCAAAATACACACAATACACAACAATGCTGGTTGGCTAATAGTTGCCATAATAGGTTATCTAAATCCTGTTGGGGAATATTAGGGCTTTTGTACAAGGAAAATGTGTACAAACATGACCACTGAGGTATGACGATTAAGTTCATGTTGCTAAAGGGTCACCGATGGCAGAACTGCCATATAACCCTGTGGAATCACTCACATTTGAAATGTGTGTCAAATAGGCCACACTAATAATAATTACCAGTGGAAATCTGCAGGAAGAAATAGTGTTTACTAAAAATAAAAAATGAACAAAAGTGTTTGAGTTATTATGAAAAACAGCACCAAAAACAGGTCCTCCTTGATGAAGACATGCAATTACTGTAGTTACTTCACACCTCGGATAAGGAGTGAATAGAGTAAAGGAAATAAATGTGACAGTGTGTCAAGAGCACAAGGCACTGTATTAGCTGTGTGCGTGTGGTGACAGAAGGACAGAAGAGATTTGTGCCACACACCACATACTACAGACAGCAGCAGTATATATAGAACTACCATTGGAGCAGATAAATCTATTTCACAGTTTCAAAAAAGTGTAATTTAACCAGTAATACCTTTCTTCTGTCCATGCACACTTTCGTACCCACATGCCTATGCAAGCACACACCTCTCTATCGAACCTCCACCACTCCGCTCTTTGTCCTCATCTTTCTACTGTATCTCTACTTTTTCTTCCTCCCCTCCAACCTGGCCTGTCTTCATTGTGTATGTATTTGTGTAAAGATTGTGTGTACATGTTGAGTAGGCGTTTAAGGCGAGAATGCATAATCCACTCTGCACCACTGAGTTTGTCCTAAGGTATGAGGAAAAATGTTACATTTAACATACAATGGAAATAATGCTAGTGGCGCAAAACTATTTTCATGCTATTTTCATTCCAAGGCCATTTGTGCTGTATTTAAGGTGTAACAAGTGCAGGAGAACACACACACACACACACAATGAGTTCCAGGGGAATATGGAAGGGTTTGAGTTGTAGCTTTGGCCATTTTCACTACTTCAAGATGGTGAAGCCCTATGGTAATGGCATTTTAAGAGATCAGAAGCATTTTTTCAAATAAAGGAAGAAAACCTTCTGGCTTCCAGTTGTCACACTGGGCCATGCAGTATACAGTGGTCACTGGTCACCTTCTGGACCTGTGGAATGGGTCATGAGGAAAGTGGCATTTCAGCTCTTGACAGACAGCGCTGAGCTCATATGAGCCTCTGCGACGTTTCTGATGGATTTGTAAGGACAGGCGAGTCCTCCTCTGGGTCAATGGGCAGGTTGGAGAAGTGAATCATTCCATTTCCTTTTCAAAAATGATGTGCTGGGATGCTATTACTGTATGTCTCTAATATGGGTCAGAATAGGCTGCAAGAGTTATTATTCTCTCCGATCTGTCAGGTGAATTCAATCTGGACAATTATTAGGTCAAAGAGGCCCTCTGTATTTCATCCTCTCTGAGCCAATCTCAACTCTGACCCCTGAGGTGGCAGCAGTCGCCAGCCCTCAGGTCACTACTCAACCATCAGATTTCTGACAGCCTTTCATATCAGCGATGGATGGAGTGTTTGCAGATGGGCAGCCGGACCAGACGCCACCCAGATGCAGCAAAGAGGCCCCCAGGGACGCACTATCGTGGCCACCGGGGCCTGGATGGGCTCCCTGAGCGTGCGAGGGGAATGCAGGGAAATTTCACAAGACGTTGCTTGTTTTCAAAGGTACAGTAGTGTCCAACAACCGCATGTCCACCCATTGACTTACACATGCATTAAGACATACATGCCTCGCCACATACACGTGGATGGATCCTGCTTACGTGTAGCTTGCGAGATTCCACACCTGCCTTCAAAACTTCCTTTCTGACATCCAGGATGGAAGCTTTGGTGGTTTCAACATTTTCAGTATAAGAATATATGAAAGACCAAGACACAGAGACGTCAGGGGGATAATTTGGGGTATAGTTAAAAAAAAACTTTTTTAAATGAGCTATATGCTTTGTATCTTTTAGTAAATTATCACAGAATATTAATAATTGCAGCAATTCAAGTGTTTCTGTCTATATCTTCTATGTCTGACTTTACATTTTTTTATTTAAAGTTGTAGTTTGCAAGATTCTGTCTTTTGATTTCACTTTGGCATCAACTTTGGTGGTAAGCTGATTGTTTTTGGATACTTTCTAGAAATAATTTGGCAAATAATTGAAGTGAGTCTTTTTCTACTCTGTTGCTGCAGCTGGAAATGCAAACCACATTCCTTCCTGTACCAGGATATTTCTCAGGAAAGACCTGGCAGACGCCGGATGTTTAGAAGAATTGGTTTTAAGTTGACTCACAACTGCGTTGAATTAATCAAAGACCAGGAGGAAAAATTCTTTGGATTGTAGTAATTGTAAGTAATAAAAAAAAAAATTCAGCAAAGTAGAATACTTTATTACTTTAAAAAGGTCTCATTATAAAGACAACCTTCATATTTCTAAAGGTCAAAGAGAAGTCTTAAGGATTAAGGATTACAAATGACACGCAGTTCAAGGGACCTCTCTTTTAATCTTTTTTTTATTATTATTTTTTGATTAGATAGTTTGGTCATGAGTTTTAGAATAGATTGATCTACATTAATATGCAACAGCAGAGCAGGGCCACCACAAAACCATACAGTATGTGAGGAAAAAAGAAGAAGAGAGAAGAAACAATTTGGGAGGTATATGGCCTGAATTTGGACTGTTTGCTTGTCTTACATGAGCTCCAAAGCAAAGCTGTCCTGCCCTGACAGGTTGACACCATCATTTACTCATCAGTTCAAGGTCATTTCACAGATTGATGGAAAAGGCTTTGGGCCAGGGGAGTGGCTGACGGGGCCCTTGGGCCTGTTGTTTGGCTGCTGAGGCTGTGTTTACTCTCCGTTGTCTCTGAGCAGCACCCCATCAAAAGCCAGCACGGCCATTCTGGATCCAGCAAGAGGGAAAGGGGGAAAAAACAGGGACAAAGAGAGAACAGGAGAAAGAGGTGGGTAGGGGGGAGGGGAGGAGCGATGAGCTGTCTGCAGCCTGAGAAGAGGGAAGGACCCAGGGATATGACTGATTACAGGCGAGGTCAGAGTTTAAGGCCAAAACCCAGGCCCCAGCTCTCTGTAATGGGTGTAGGAAGGGGGGTGTGGGGCACAGAGAGGGGCCGCAAACAAGAAAGGCAGGTCTTGGTGAAAAAAAGCGAGGGGGGAAAAAAGAGAAGAAAAGGAAAAAAAAGCCTTTGAAAGGATTCTGCAACGAAATGTCCAGATTTGTGTGGTAGCCTGTTCCTTCAGATGTTGGCCATTAATTAAAAAACACACCTCGGCGATCACACACACTTGAAATGTGTTTTTTCTTTAGGATCTTGGGTTTTCTAAATGATTTAGAGAAAATGCTAAAGGAATCTTTCTCTCATACACTCACCACAAAAGGGATAATTTAATTGTCATCATCATGGGCTACATTATCACTTTTAAAACAATAAAGGCTGGCTTCCAACCTCACGGTTATTACACTCTGATGTGAGATCACAGCTTGTATGTGCTGGATGATTACACGTGTCAGCTTTAGAGACTTAAG
Source organism: Nannoperca australis (assembly GCA_036023655.1). Classification (NCBI taxonomy): domain Eukaryota; kingdom Metazoa; phylum Chordata; class Actinopteri; order Centrarchiformes; family Percichthyidae; genus Nannoperca; species Nannoperca australis. The sequence continues at coordinate 7,752 of JAVQJD010084075.1, read as the reverse complement.
AGTGAGGCGAGTCCTTATACATAATTAGCAACAGCTCTCACAGCGGCTTCAAATAGCCACAATAGCATGTTATACAGGAGCCTGGTCAGCAAAGACCAATAATGAATGGGGTGACAATAATGGTTGTGTGTTTGTGTCTGAGCATGCGTGCAGGTCTGTGTATCAAGATCAAGATCAGATGTGACAGGGAGAGCAAACGCACAGCAGCAATGTCTGTTTACAGAAGCAGCCAATCAGCTGTTCTCTGACATCATTGCATCTTATACAGCATTTCACCTAGCTTTGTCTTCTTTGTGTGTGTTTATGTGTAAAGTGCGCACAGAGATGAGGTGTACGTTAGTGAATTTTAATGTTTGATTATGCGTGTGCACAAAATGAATGATGGTATGCACCACAGGGCTATTTTTGCGCATATGGGCTCCCTGGCTTTTTTGATTAATGTGTGTGCATGCGTGTGTGTGAATGAAATGTACAATCGATTCTCCTTCTTTCGCTTGTCCGATTTGCTTTTGAAAGTCAGCTTTATGAGAGATGACTGAGAGGATAAACCTTGGTGTATTTTTACACACACAAAGTGTGTCATTCCCACCACACACATTGATTAAAATATATTTGCTAGGTGTGCTGCAATCCCTGTATATCCAAGCTTCCCCTATCAGAGTATGTATATAAATATATAAAGAACGGAATCGTTGTGCTGCCCGGAGCTGTTGAATATAATTTGCATATCATTACTTTTGTTTTGCTGTGGTTCAGGAGTTAAATTGTGCCCCATGCCATATAATTTTCCTTCCTTTCAGAACTTCCACTGCACTAGAAAACACACCATGTGGCTTTTTAGGCCTCAGGTAAAACTGACCTTCCTGTGAATTTTTCATATACAACAAAAATTTATGAGGTGGCTATAGCTCGGTGGGAGAGCATGTTGGCCTCTAATAACAGGGGCTTCTCCACTGTATGTACATGAGACGTAAGTAATGTAATGGAGAAAAGTGTCAGTTATGTCAACATAATCTACTGTAACTAATTAACGGTAAGAAATATGCATTTTTTTTAATATTTCCACCACATTATGATCCTGGTCTCTGGTCTCCAAGTCTTGTGTTATGTACACCCAACAACGCACGCTGATCTTTTTCTGTGAAGAATATCACACTTTATAAAAACGTTGTGTGGAGAACTGAAACACTTTCTAATTCAGTTCCAGTAATCAATTAGTTGATACATATAAAAAAAAAACTACCATAAACTTTAAAATGACAAATGTGAATATATTTTGGTTTTGGACTGGTGGTTGGACAAAACACGTGAACTTAGGCCTTGCAAATTTATGGTATACATTTTATACTTTTTTTAATGTTTAAACGATTACTTGATTTATCCAAAACAAATTGGCAGATTAATCAATGAATCATCCAGGGAGCAAATTAGTTTCATTCAGTTACATTCAGATGATCTGTAATATATTAAATATTATACTAGGAACTGCAATAATTAATCGCTCAATTAATAATGTACTCACATCACAGCTCTGCTACACAGTGCAAACTCTTAAGATGCACATCAAGCTGCTCTGTTCTCTAAATGGCTGACTGCATTTCCTGGTCAACTAGCTGAGTTTATGAGCTAATTAGCTAATGGTAGATCTCAAGCCGATGCCTGCTTCCTAAACCAATCACACAGCGGGTTTTGAGATGCATGAGATCCATATTACAGGCCTATAGCATGCACTAATGGTGCCAAGTGGAAATGCTGTGAGGCTCTGACTACCCGCTCTATCTTTCTATCTCTTTCTCTACATTTGTTCTTCCTACCAACTCATCATTTCTCTTTTGACCACCCGTTCATTTTTCTTCTCTTTTTCCCCCTCCTATATCTCAGTCTGGTCTTCTTTCCTCCTTTGTTAGTCTGGTGCTCCATCTCTCTGACTAATATGGACTGGTGGAGGCAAGTGGGAGTGGAGCGGCGTATGTGAGCGATGGAGGTGTCTGCTCCCTTCACTCACTGCTACAGTATTGCAAGTATTGATTTTTTTATGCATATTTAACATATTCACTCCATATTTCTCTCTCTGAATAGTAACAACATACACGGATGGTTGGCTGCCAGGGTCAACAGGCAAGTTTTTACATTTTTCGTGTACATAATGGAATTTACTCAAAAACACATTTGCTGGATGGATACAGTATAGCAGTTTACAGACACACTGTCAGCAGGATTAGCAAAAGGCTGGACATTTATGTGTTTTCCTTTTCAAGTGTTACATGAACTTAAGTCAAAAACATTACAACACAGCTCATGCTCTTAAATAACCCAGAGAAGAAAAGCCGGCCAAATGTGCAATTAATCCTCAATATTATCTCTATGATAGTACCGTAACACATTAAAACCCAGTCAGTGCAACATGTGTGAGGTGCAGAGAATGGTAACTAGCAGGGCTGATTGAGGGTCCTCCTCCTCATGGCATTCCTGGGGACAGCCATGGGAAAGCGTCCAACATGCAGTCTATACAACGCTCATATACAAAGGCACAAATAAATTGAGGCTCATGTCTTGGCAGGCATGAATTCCAGCAGCTGCCATTTTAGAAGCAACAGAAACGCAGAGAAATTGCACATTTGATGATGCCAATGATCTGAACAAGGGACCAGTGATTAATACTGACATCCATATCACTTATGTGAGCTGGGGCCAACTTTGTAAGGACACAGTGAGTGATGTGATGTTTGGGAGAGAAAACTGGGATGGTGATGGCTTTTAAGAAATTATTTTTGATCTAGATTCTCTGCTGCTTTTTTCCCCAGAAGGTAAGTGGTAAGTTAGAGGGTCTTCCTGATACATTTAAGAGTTAAAAAAGACAGGTGTCTTCCTGGAGGGGTTTTCACAACCTGGAAGCCCAAAGGTTACTCGCATAGATGAGAAAAATCAGCTAAGAAGTATCAGTAAACATTCATAAAGCCATTAATTAAAACTGACAAAGCCTTTATAAAGCGTGGCATATTAGAACGGGGTACCAAAATCACTCCTAGAAGCAAGTCTCCATCTTGTTGCATGTGCACATTGTACAAGGTATAAATGAACAATAAATAGGTACATCAGACCTAAGCACTGCAAAAGTCTCAAAAAACAAAAGGGCAAGACAAACACTTGTCACTACAAATTACAGTATCAAAACAATACTTCTGACAGCCCCTCAACAAAAACTGAAAAGCTTCACTAAATGTATATTTACTGCAGGGTTAATGTTTTGCTTTGTTATATTTTCCTCAACCTTTTGAATCTGTGGGTAGTCCTGTACATATGAATACATTTACATAAGAATACAAGGCAATGTGTTCTTTTTTCATACCTGTTGTTGTTCCTGAGTTTGACGTGTCCCCTTGGCTCCAGAATCTGCCCGTTCTTCAGCCAGGTGAGCTGGGGCTCAGGCTCGCCCTGTGCTTGGCAGGTGAAGATGGCAGTGGTGCCAACGGGCCGGGCGATGGACTGCGGAGGTTGAACAAACTCTGCTGGAGCTGAAAGAGGGAGGGAAACTGAGTATCAGATAAGTTGATCTGGCTCCCACAAACAAGAAGACATCTGGGACAGAAAAACAAACAAAAAAGAAGACTTGACCAGGATCCAGAGGTGCAAAATCTTAGCTCCAAAAAAGTGTCAGAAAGTAAGAGAAAAAAAAACAAAGAAAGGATAAAGGGACAAAACAAGATAAAAAGATAGAGAGAGAAACAAAAAAAGAGTGAGAATGAGAGAGGGAAAATGTGAGAGAGCGTGCTGGGTTTCCAAATAGCTGTGATTTATTAATAAGAAGCTGTGTACTGTATTATAGCTGTATGGTAAAAACACTGTTGCAAACCTACAATTCAGGGTCAGTTAGCAGGATTATAAGAGACACCAGATCAATGCTGATATTGGGGAAATGAAAGCGAGAGAGAGAAAGGAGAGCAGACAAGTGGATAGAAGAGTGCAAGACCCACTAATGCACTTTAGAATGGCAAAACATTTACATGAAAAGAAAGGGATGCAGTTTATAGTTTCATCATACCCTGCCTCATCCCATGATACACGCTTCCAGCTATGGTCAATTAGTGGTAATAACTTATTCATATGAAACGGTTGTCCAAGCAGAGCCTGAGCAGGTACTTTAAATTACAGAGTAATTACAGTTACATCCTCTGGAGTTTAATTCCTGGGTTGGTGTTTTTATTTGAGCTGACACACAGCGAGGTATTGTATCACCTCATCTGTACTCATTATATTGTCCCAGTGGTTATCAGTGATTTGATAACCTGAATAAATTATGTCAGTATTCATTTAGAATTTTTTATGGCAATTATAATATCTCAGAGTCATCACCAGAGGGGAGAAAGCTGGAACACTAAGCATATCATATTGCCTGTTGTAAAAAAGCTCCTCTGTCCTTATCATTTAACTCATCATTACCTAGTGGGAGTGATCAACTAGAGTCAAACTGTAAATTACAGCTTTAACACAAACGCTGATTGGGGGAAAAAAACAACATTTACTTCTCCTGTTGAGTGTGTTTTGACACAGGGACAAACCTAGATCAGTGTTGGTGATTCTTAAACTGCATTGCTGGGATGTTTCTTTTTTCGCATTTATTTTTCATATAATGTTTAAAGTATAAGGATGGCATTATTCAGTATTTCTTATGATCAAAAAAGGATCACAACCCACAATGCACGTAGAGGGGGCTTTGTACTGCAAAATGAGACTAAGAACGTTTTTGGTTGCAATCTGTGTCAGACTGCACAATGTCAATGTTGAGGACTGTCAGATGATGTCGCTCTATGACGTAAACAGAAAAGAAAAAAAAACAAGCTGAGACATCATCAACACGCGATTGTTTGAAAATGTAGCAGAACAATACACAAGGTTAAGCTTTAACATTGGCACTTCAAAAAATCTCAAAAGAGGAGAAGGAGGAGGTTTGAGATAAATATGTTTTTAGCAGTAGCATTTGACTAACTCGCCGATTGGGTCGTAGGACACATCACATTATAGGATTTTGCTCTTATATTTCAGACATTGCCAGAATTTTGATGCAGTGATCTAAGATCACAATTTTTTTCTGTCATGACATTAATGTCATAATGTCATGACATAATGTCAACATTATCATTTAATGCAACAGCCACATTTTATGCCATTTAAATGTTTTGTTAATTATTTTTCCACCTAAATATTTTCCTTCTGCTTCTGTTGTTTAAATGGCACTGTGCTGTCCTCCCTCTTGTTCCCACCCTAATAGACAAAATGTTGTCTGACACTTTTTCAATGTGCGCATTTCCATTCTCCCATTGGAAAAGCTAAGGGACCCGTAGGCACTCGAATGGAGGCTGCTGACAGCATGTGATGGTCCTTTCATTTATCTCTCTCTCCTTCATCCTCTCTCACTCGCTGTATTCTTTGAGGGCTGTCTTAAAAGTGAAGGTCAGAGGGAGCTGGAAAGCAAAGATATTGATTTTCACCTGTATGGGTGTGGGTTAAATCATCAGCACTTCCATCCATCTTGCTCTTGTTTTTCCCTTTTGGCTCTCACACTTTGACTCCTTCTTTGGTCTCCTTTCTCTTGTCTCTCTTTTTCTACCCCAATGGTGCCAAAATAAACTTAATTGATTTACTTTATAATTGCATTTGTTTGATGCGTGATGCTTTCACAAGCACTCCTGTCTGCATTGATTTGGAGTTGGAGTTCCTGACCGTTGTACAGTTGTACTTGATAGCCAATGACACCCTCTCATATTCAGAGGTGTCAAGTGGCTTGTTTACGGTACACTTACAGAGCAATTCTTCAAGGACATGCAGTAAAACTTTGTTTATTTTTCATAAAATGAAATAGGCCTAACCTAAATTTATTTGAAGTTAACAGTACACCTTTGTTTCCACAAATCGATAAAAAAAAAAAAAAGACATTGACACATAATTAACATCCATGGCTTTTCTTCTTTGTTCCTGCTAGGGCAGGGTCTCAGACTTGACAGGCAGATTAAATAAAATATTGATCAGGATCAATACTGCCATGGGCTGCACCAAATTGTTGTCCATCTGATCAATATGTGAGCGAGGTAGATGCTAAATGTTTCGTGCTTGGTGACAATTAATGCACGAGGCCACCCACACCTGGCCTCATCTCATTAGTCAACATTATCCGTCTCTTTTTATTCCACCACCAAAAACGTCAAGAGTACTGGCTGCACTATTCATGTGATGATGAATGATGATGATTAATTTCTTTCCACACTTAAAATATTCTATACTCTCAACGTTCACTGGACTTAAAACCATTTATCAAATACCTGAGTTGGTCTCAAATGCTGCTTTGCCTTGCTGTGACACAGAGTCTCTATATAATTAAACCTCACAGAGATCACCTTGTTGCAGGTTTACATTTAGAGAGAAAAGACTGTCTACTTGTTGTTACATTTATTTGATTATTGTTTTTATATTCTTGGTCTGCGAGACTGAACTCAAATGTGTTACAAAGATCAAAACCTGCAATTGAATTCAAATTGTGATGGCTGTACTCATAACTACCACACTAAAGAAGCAGATAAAAATACTCTCCTGTTGTAGGATTTCTCAAGCTGTAAAATACAGTGATTTTAAAAAGCTGTGGGCATGAAGGAAAGGTTTCTGAGGTGAGGATAGCCTACACAAAAGCATAGTAAATCACAATCTAACCTTTTAGGAAACAAAAAACACCAAAATCTCTATTAATTAATCTTATCTTCTAAATTCATCTATGAAGGATACATTTATAGAATTGCCTGGAGTTTTGTTTAAAACAGAAAGAAATATCCTTAATTATGGCGTTCATGCCAACTTCGTCACAAACCCTTTTCCCCATCTGACTCTTTTGAGCCCCATCTCTAATCACAAGCATCCCTGTGCTCATTGCCTCCAAACTTTAAACATTCTTTGGTCATTCCATTTCTAAAAAGCAATTTGCAGTGAAACATGTAATCACATGTGCCTCCACAAATGCACTATACTGTATATAATGTCTGTGTGGAATGGCCAACATTGGTAAAAACTCTCTTTAGTGACCACAAAAGTTGATGACAGAAATGATGATGTGATGTTGGAGATTTGTTTTGTTCTATGCTACTGTTAGCCAATACTAATGCCACAAGGGATTACTAAATCAATTTGATCATTTATATTTTCATCTCCATCTGGCTGACGTTGAGCATTTGAATCGTCCCACTGTGGTTGGTTAGTTGGACTCGTAAGCTGTTTGTCCTAATGTGAATGTTTGTGATGCTCTAATCATGGCCTTAAGTTAAGTAACAACAGAAGTGCAGCTGTGGACTTAAAATAGCAAGCAGAGATTATTTCCTGGTCTTGGAGGTGGAAGATAGAGGTGCTTTCCAGGATAAACCTGTAACGCCTGGTACGCCAGAAACAAACATTTGAACTACTGCTTGGCAGGTAGTGAGTTGGTAGTAATTCAAAAAACGTAAAATGAGTTCACCCTTAAGTCTGACAGATTTTCAACAACCACTAGTTCAAAATTAGGGATTTAAATTCCACCCACATGAACCACACGAGCCTCCAGCTGGGTTGTGTATTCCAACAAACACAAATGAAAGTGTTGGCTGATGGGAAGTTGGTGAAGCTATCATATGGTTGTCAGGGTGACTGCACAGAGGTCCACCCACATAATTCACAGGCTTAACCTTATCACCTGACCACAGCTGTATCTGTGTGTTTTGAGGGGGGGGGGGGGGG
>JAVQJD010084070.1:0-13087 GCA_036023655.1 Nannoperca australis | reverse complement strand
TATATATATTATATTTGTATGTCTCTGGACTTCAAAGGTATCCACCCCTTCTGGACTCACATGCTCAACACTGTGGATGATCTTCCCTGTGCTGATCTCCAAAATATTGACACGAGATCCGCAGGTGCAAAAGATGTACTTTTCATCTTTGCTGATCTGAAAAACAAACAGACAGAGAGGTTGAAGACAGTCAGACGATGTTATGTGTCAAAATCAGTTTAGCTGTCTTAGTTACTGTTACTCAGAATAGGAAATCTCTGGAGAAGGTTTTGAAAGTCAGTTTTGGAGCTTGTCCCACACATTAAAGTCAGCATATTTTGGTCTCTGCTGTACCGCTTTTGACTTCATGGCAGATAGATTAGACAGATTCAAGGCTGGTACACTGACTCACAGACACTTTTTACACAAAGCAGAAAACTCACCTGCACTTTTCCTCCTTTGAAAAACGGTTCAATCTTGCTAGAAACAACATAACTGAAAAGGAATAACAGGAATACGAGTGTAAATTGTGGCAGCTTTTTAATGACACTTTAGTCAAGCTTGCGTTAGCCAGCTAGCAAGGTTTGCAGCCTTGGCACGTGCTATGACTCAAAAACTTACTTTGTTTTGAATTGAAGATTGGTGTTTGCCATCTTGTTCTCGAAAAATGCAAAAACCTAAATATTCTTGAAGCTACGGTGATGTAAATTACTTATTCCTCACTTCACACGTTGGCTCAAGTCAACATATCCATCCCGCATGCTGATAGCCGAGTCGCACCCATTGTACGTCATCTGAGCGCACTGAGCTGTGATTGGCCAGGCGGTTTTTGCTCGCAACGCTGTAAAATCTCATGTAAACAAATATATAGAAATAACATTTAAACTGGTCGTTTTTGTACAGTTTAACATGTATAAATAACACGTGTGACTACCATGTGATCACGTGAGTCTCATAATAAACTTTGGCTTTTAAATTTAGTCCCCGAAGCTCACAACAATGTACTCAGCTGGAGCTATTCATGTTTAAAAGTTCCTGTTTGATGCGTGGAGGCTGAGCTTTGGTACTAGAAAAGCAGGGAAAGGACGGGCTCCATAATGAGCGCCATTATCTGCCTTCGTTTTCATAATTTTCTGTTTTCATTTGTCCACGTGCACACACACGGTCCCTCCTTCATGTTTGGTCAGGAATGTTCATGTGTGTTGTATTGATAAGGCGGGTGTGTGTTCCGTGTGTGACATGTGAGTGGACCGATATGGAGTAAACCAGCGCCGGGAATGGAAACACGGTGAGGACAAGAGATTATCATGGTGAGTAGACAACAGCTTCTGTTTATTTATGTTTTGAATCTAGATTTTATTTCTCAGTCTTATTACCGGATGCACGCGGTCAATTCTAAAACTATTTGACATATACCCTTTATATGGGAACAGCTACTCCTACTATCTTCTCGTAACTCGTAAGTTTAGAAAATTGTCGTATTTTATGAGTATAATTATAAATACATATTAAAAAAATTATATGTGCGATTGATTAAATAATCCCAAGCATCGTCTTTATAAGCGTTTTGTAATTATCTCGTGTTTTTAGTGGGAAATAAAAGAGTTTTGGCAGAAGGATAACGCCTTGTTATCATCTAATCAGTCATATGACTTTCCAGAACAACTCTGTTTTGTCATCTCTTGCCTTTATGTTGAAAACACTGTGGACCTGTTGTAGCCAGAGAAAATACTCACCTGTGGGTACATAAGGGGGGTCACAGTGTGTCCATCTCCTCGGCTGACACAACTATGTCCTTTAATGTCTTTCTAAAATATATGATAATGATAACCAAGAATAAAGTAGTATTTATATTGGCCACATCCAGGCAGACCCAGAGGTGTCAACACAGAGTGGGGGCTATGACGTGGAGCTGTTTGTGGACACTCCGGACTACGATCTAATCTGCACCATATGCCAGGGGGTCCTGAGGTGTCCAGTAAGAGCTGCATGTCACCACATCTTCTGCAAGAAATGCATCTTACAGTGGCTGAAGAGGTACATAACGTGGATCAATACCACTGGACAATAACACTGTAAAATTGTACTGCTTTGGATGTCCGTTCCCTACAGATAAACAGGACTAACCGTTATTTATCATCTATAGGCAGGAGACTTGCCCCTGCTGCAGGAAGCCTGTTAACCCGAGCTTGATCTTTGTCATGTTCAAGCTGAGCAAATCTATTGGACGCATGAAGATCAAGGTAGGAAATGGGAAGAGATGTTGTATATTTGCACATAAATTAGAAGTTATGTAATGTAATTATGACAGCTCTTCTTTGAGAGGAAAAGGAGGACCAAACAAAAACAATAGCAAGGCCTAAAAAGCCCTGTAGTCTTGAAGCTCTGGGGAGGGGTTTGGAAAAAAGGGTGCACTGTAGATTTTGGTCCTGGGTGTTTATCTTACAACAGTGAAATGCTACTTACACATTAATTTATCAGTAATAATACCCCAATAAATGGCATATAATATACAATAGCATATTATATTATATTTTTATTATTATATTATACACTCACAGCGGCCATTTTTCTTGTACATTTACTTTTGAAACTTTAGTGTTGCTGTTAATACTTGCACAGATTATATACTTAAATACTTTTGCTCCAGTGAATTATCTGAATACTTCCTCCAGCAGTTGTAATGTCACCAATAATAAAGTCAACTACCAGTAGTTTTAGCTGAGGAGGATTTGCCTCCATGTTGCAGGCAGTATGTGAACCATGTCTTTGTCAGCTATTGATTGTATTGCTCTGTATCTGCCCACCTACAGTGTAAGAATGAGATCCGTGGTTGTGCAGAGACTTTCCCCCTTTCGGAGCAGTACTGCCACAGCATGAGCTGCCTGTATGAGCTCGTTCCCTGTCCGTACCAGGGCTGCCGGGCGCAGCTCCTCCGCAGGGACCTGGACACCCACGCACGGCACTGCGAACACTGGCGCCAGCCCTGCCACATGGGCTGTGGGACGATACTCTCCCACCGCACCCAGGCTCAGCACAACTGCTACAAGCAACTGAGGCAGGAGTATGAAGCCAGACAGAGGAACCACAGGGCCATCGCCACCGCCCTGCAGAGGAAGATGAGGAGGATGCAGAGCACCATGGCCCACATGAAGAGGCAGATAGGACTGATCTGCGAGAGCCTGGAGGTGATGGACGACTTGCACGAGGTAGAAGAGGAGGACCTAGGAGAGAGCAGTGGTAGCTCCGGTGGGACTCCAAGTAGCAACAACAGCAACTGCTGAGGGACGAGTCAGTTACTGCTGCTGGTTGGCTACTGCTGTGTATCATTTCTGCATGGATTCATTTCTTGGTGTGGTTTTGAATGTGTGGGTCACAACGAGTGACTTTGTAACCATTTTCTGCTGTAGTTTAATCTATTTTGTAAATAAAGCATTTAACATTACACTGTTATACTGATCTGCATTCAAGAGAAGCGTGGAGACTGAAACTTTTGTTGACAGGTGACGAGGATTAACACTAATGGATCTGTCAAAGTCCTGAGGTCATAGGTCAGGTTTCACACCTTTGCTGAATAATGCACAACAGAGGACTATCACTAAGCACAAAATAGGCATACAAAATAAATACATAAAGCTATATAATTATAGAATACATCAGGGACAAAAGTCAAATAAAATTGCTTTTTTTACTGTAAAGGAGCTTCTATGGTAATTGCTAGATGTTGTTATTTTTTTTAGATTGCTAAAACACTACCATAAAATATTACCATGTTCATCGGGAAAATATAATATATTGAATTGAACTGATATAATCAAACCAACCTGTAACTCAAAGCATTCATGTTCAGGGCAAGGTCTGAAAAAGCTGCCGCTAGGAGCACTGTTTTCTCTTAAAGTAAATATCGCGATAACAGTCCTAAATAAAACCAGGCGGGACTTCTCTCGGTTCTTCTTCCTGTTATACTGATCACGTAAGTTGGTTTCACAGTCGTTCCCTCCGATCAAAATCTTGCTTTATCTCACACATCGTTCTGCCAAACACATTGATTATGCCTACAAAACTACACCGGAGCATATTGTTTCAAGATCCTGCTCATATTTTCTAGGACAATGTGGTAGAGTTCGAGATATTTGTAAATATTGAAAGAAAGTCTTCAATGATTCACGTTAATATGGCGGCGATGCTGGTTTTCCTGTGAGACGAATAAAAGCGACACATGCTTGCTACTTTAAGGGCTCTATTGCTTTAGCGATTAAATAGATACTTAATGTGTTCTGTATTTTGACCGGCAGCAAATGGCGGACGACGCCGGTGGTAGAGGAGGTTTTCGCGGAGGTTTCGGCGCAGGTGGCCGCGGCAGGGGCCGCGGACGCGGCAGAGGCCGTGGCAGGGGCCGCGGTGCCCGGGGCGGCAAGTCTGAGGACAAGGAAGTAAGTGTCAGACTCGCGTGTTATTTTTTATGTTTTACTAGTTGCTCAAAGTTGATCGTTCTTAAAACGATGAGCTGTTTTTGACGGATGTTATGTTTTCTGTTAGTGGGTGCCAGTCACCAAGCTGGGCCGCCTGGTTAAGGACATGAAGATCAAGTCTCTGGAGGAGATCTACCTGTACTCTCTGCCCATCAAGGTAAGCACTATGTACCGATAACAGCAATGTGACTGCCAGTGTTAAATATGTTCTATTAAAGGTGGGAAGGCAGGTCTGTTACATGCAAAGGGGTGCATTAGTGGTGGTTGACTCATTTATAGAAGCTCAATACCATTTTGTTTATTAGCCTCTGTTTTGATATATTTTGTACATCAGAAAATGTTGTTGTGAAGGAAGAATTGACTGTGCTTTCTCAAAGATTGTCCGGGATTTATGTCATAATGAGTGACTTAGCTTGGTGATTTGAATGTAGTGATATGTGCAAGGCAGAAACTGGAGTGGGTATATTCTGTACTAGGAATGAATATTCATGCAGCACCCTATGTTGGATGCGGTGTTGTGGTGTAATTCCACGTTCTGGGTTGCTGCACCAAATACCTACAGACCCCTAATTTAAGGTATTTGGTGTCAAAGATCAAAATGGATGCATTGATTTGAACAGCAAACACTCAATATTTTCATTTCATAGCTGCAGTGGACCCTCATCTAATGCTCAAATCTGTTTATTTTCCTCAGGAGTCTGAGATCATCGACTTCTTCCTGGGTTCTGGTCTGAAGGATGAGGTGCTCAAGATCATGCCTGTCCAGAAGCAGACCAGGGCTGGTCAGCGCACCAGGTTCAAGGTGAGTTGTCACCAAGTCTGTAATAAAGGCGGTATTTTATCCGTGGATGTCCCATGGTGCTACTGGTGGTCCAGATGTGACATTCTCCTCCTCCTCCTGGTTTTGTTTACAGGCCTTTGTTGCCATTGGTGACTACAATGGCCACGTGGGTCTGGGGGTGAAGTGCTCCAAAGAGGTGGCCACGGCCATCCGCGGGGCCATCATCCTGGCCAAGCTGTCCATTGTCCCGGTCAGGAGAGGTTACTGGGGTAACAAGATCGGCAAGCCCCACACCGTGCCCTGCAAGGTGACTGGCCGCTGCGGCTCTGTCCTGGTGCGTCTCATCCCCGCCCCCCGTGGTACCGGCATCGTGTCCGCCCCCGTGCCCAAGAAGCTGCTCATGATGGCCGGTATCGACGACTGCTACACCTCTGCCAGGGGCTGCACCGCCACCCTCGGCAACTTTGGTAAGCTTCTTCCGATGGCTGGTCTGAATCGGTTTAATGATTCTGGTTTTCTCCTTGCTCTGCTCAGCTTCACCTCTGCAGTGGTGTAGTTGTCGTTATCGGGAGAGAAAGAAACGAGAATTGCAATGCACGGCAGAAAGACCGTTTCAGTGGTCTCCTCTGTTCCCCTTTTTCAGTGCTCAACATTTTATCCAAGAAACAGTGCAGCACTGTTGTTTCTGCAGCTCAATCTTAAGCATCCACTCACTGTTTCTTTATTTCCTCCTCAGCCAAGGCCACCTTTGACGCCATCTCCAAGACTTACAGCTACCTGACCCCTGATCTGTGGAAAGAGACTATCTTCACCAAGTCTCCCTACCAGGTGCAGTACACGGCACAGACTTGATTTGTCATGTTTTTATTTTATTTTATTCAATTTATATATTAACGAAACTTCCTATTTTGTTCTTTTTCCAGGAGTTCACTGACCATCTGGCCAAGACTCACACCAGGGTCCCTGTGCAGAGGGGACAACCTGTGCAGGCAGCTCCCTCCTAAACGTTTTATACAGAGAATCGTTGAATAAACGTTCTGAAAAACCATCTAAAGTGTACGTCCCGTTACTTGTGCTGAACTCATGACAGTACTGGGGTGTTTCATATTAAGCACTTTTTATTTATTTATTTATTTTTTTTAATGTATATTGCACCTTGAATGTGAACAAGTGACTACAATATGCAAAATGGCGTACAGTACTATGAGCACTGGATAAAATGACTTTATGCTAACTCCAAATGAAATTACTAATGCATTAAGTCAGACCATCACATGGACATCAATATTGCCTTAAGTCAGTCCTGCTAATTGTCTACGATAGGCTATTTACCTATACCACTACAAATGGTTGTGTATAAATATATACATACTGTCCTATATAAGACCGACAAAACATCTATTTCTTGGTATCTTTCTACCTCTGCTGAGGGTATGTAGAAGGAATCGGCTCATGTATTAGAAATATTAACCCTGTTTGCAAGACCCAATGAGAACTTGTAAAGACTTGAATATGAAGTTGCTGCATTCAACTTAATTTTCTAGCAATGGGACATCAAGCATGCACCGTCACGGGTGGGTGGAAAGACACTCCCAGACACGACTTATCACATACATTTTATTTTACAATTATTACACAGGACAGATAGCAGCGAACTGTTAAGCACTCTGGGCCTGATGGGCCATCCGTTCTCTTTGCTTCATCAGACATTTCCTCCCGCTGGCGTACGCTCCCAGGTCTCCATCTGGAAAGAGGCAGGTCATGAATTTAACAGTCGGTGGTAGTAAAAGTAGCATGTCAATGTCTATACAACAAATAACTTTCATGATCACCTGTATAACATGTCAGAAGAATGCCCATCAGGAATTCCCAAAAGCAGCAAATTCTCAATTCTTTCATTAATCACTCAAATTGATTAAAATTGTTGCAAAAGAAATTCCTGTCAATCGATAAATAGTTTCTACAACAAACTATTTTTCTTGCATGATTTACTGCATTTGTACAATAGTGCACATTTAGCGCCTGACAAACAATTGCCACGCTGACACTTGTCGGCAGTGTGACATGACACACGTTGGATTTCTTGATTATTACACCACACATGTCCAAGCTCCAAACAGCACATTACTTACAGCGTGACTGGAAGTTCTTGGACACTTCGTTGAACTGCTGCATTTCCTTGGCACAGTTCTGGTGATAGCTGGCCCCTTCTCTCTGCTGACAGGCCCTCAGGCGCTCCTGGACCACCTTCACAATCTCCTGGTCCACTTTGCTGAGGGGTGAAAACAACAACACAAGGTGACACTGCAGGGAGGCTACAAGAACAACAGTAGGCCCTGAGCTGATGGCGGCACCCAGACCACTACAGCAACCTTAAAGGTTTATGAATTCACTACTGAGTCCGTCTAATTTTACATTTCATCTTTGCAGGCCAGTCAAGTTTTACAATAGCAAAGTGGGAAAATAATTTCGTTGTGAATCTCTCACGGTGCATGGACGTATAGTCATGTGATGCCACAGAGTAGGAAGCATGTAGTTGCCTGGCTCCTTGAACAGTCACCCAGAAAATGCATGGCAGCTACTTCTCAAATACCATTCTCCCTCAGGTTTGCTTTGTGTAAAGGCATTACAACTACATTATGACACCGGGCCGTTATCTCAATTGATACTGTGCCGTAGTGGTGTCTGTTGCCCTCCAAATCTGTAATAAATCAAAAGAATCACCACAAAGTGAAACGTGCTTTTGAGGGCCCTGAGGGTCTTGGAGCCCAGTGCCTTTGCCCCTTTGTACAGTTGGTCATCCAGCTTGCTTGTATGTTTTATTTGACTAGATATGAATAAATAATCACCTACTGGGCATCTTGGGCACAAAAAATGTCCACCTGGAAGAATAAATCTCATCTTGATCCGTTACTTACTAGTCTCTCCTCCATTGCATCTCAGCCTCATAGTAGCAGACATAATCTCCCTGCTCGCACTCCGTCAGGTCGGGAACACGGCGGAACTTCTGGTGGTAGTAGACGGACTTGTTTTCACCCCGGATGCTGTCAACCACATCTGGATGAGAAGAGGAAAACTCATTTACGGCAACCATGCGGGTTGTACTGTGATTTGGTAGATCTACGAATGACGCTAGCTAGCATAACACCTCGCTAAAAGTGCATACATGGCTAACCCCGTCCATTACTGCCACAAACCAGAGCCCTGTGATGGATTTGGTGTAATATTTAGCAAAGACACAACAGTATCGTTATCGTAGTATCGTTATACAGTTTAAATTACAGCACAATGTGTCTACGCAGCACCCCGTTGCTCCTGATAGCTGTGTTGTTGTCCTATCCTGTTAGCCCAGTTAGCTCCGTTAGCTTCAGTTACCTCTAAATGTGGTGACAGGCAGGTCCACGGAGTAATAGAAGAGTTTAGACAGTATCAGAGCAGGGTTTGGCAGTGCTGTCTGTTTTTCCGCAGCCGGAGTCTGCCGCGGGGGCTCCGGATATGCTCCTTTATCAAAGTCTGAAGGCATTTTGCCTTATTTTATTTTGCCCAAGACTAAATTCGACCTCGGCAGCTCTCCTTTCGGCTGGCGCATGCGCAGAAGACACAACGCAATGGCGAATTAGAGGTCATTAATTTAAAACCTTAATGTTGTCTAGATGCTTTTTACTCTGGTAATTATGTAATTATTATTCGGTAGAAATATTATGCCTAACCGGAAACTTAGCACACGCCCAGTTACAGTGTTTTTAAAACATGAAGGTCGGAGGGTAAAGGTCACAGGTGGAGCTGTTGCACCATGGAAATGCAGGAGGTGGTGGTGCAGAGCTGTCAACCTTTAACCACATGTGCACAGTCTAAGCAAGTGAGAATTTAAATTAACTTAAAATGTAAGAACATTTGTCATTAAATACCATTAGAAATGTATTTAATTTTACTGAAAAGTTATTACAAAATCATGTTTGCCTTTGTATGATATACAGAATGCTTCTTTGACCTAAAAATGAGATTAAAGATGCCAAATGCAAGAACACCTGCTCTACAATGAAATGTGGCCTTGTGTGGCTACATATTATGAATGTGAACATTTGAGATTGCAATAATGTGTGATCCTGGTTGTCTTTAAAAATCTTTCTTTAAAGATAGAAAAAAAGACTGTTTTCATCCTAAAGCAGACCAGGTGGATGTTGGCCTCATGTCAATGAAAACATTCTTCTTCCATTCTCTCTCCTTTCTTGGTTATATGGTTCCCTTCCACTGGGCCTTCCCACCACCTCAGACCTCTTAAGTTTACCCTCTTCCCTCCTCCTGTCTCCTCCTGTCAGAGCTTGGCAGAGATTACCTTGTTTGAAAGCGAATACGGCTCCTCAACTGGGCCAAACACCAAATTAGAGCCCTTAGTGTATCATAGTATGACCCTTACATCAGCACTGCTCTCTCGCTCTTTCTGCCCCTCGACTCGACAGTGAGCGGACATGGTCAGTGCTTCTCATATTTTTTGTTCTTTTCTACTATAAAGGATCCAGTGATTTCCAGTTTTGTCAGTCTTTTACTTCTTTGTGTGTGTGTGTGTGTGTGTGTGTGGTTTATCACTTTGTTCGGCCATCTATGTTTATAAGGTAGGAGGAAGCATATTGAAAAGTTGTCTTGTAATGGTCGCTTTGAGGAGACCACATGGAATACTGAAATAGTGACTTCTTTTTATGTGGCATCCCATGATCTCAGTTTATTTTTTATTTGACCTGTGTCGGATTTCAAATATGACATAGAAATCAATGCAGAAAGTTCAAACATATGGCCTGGACAGGAAGGCAACGCACCTGAAGATTATTAATGTGTCTCTTCTTCTGCGGTATTTCTTGTGGCATTATTGTGAAACGCATGTAATACACCTGGGTTACATTTCCATTGGGGTTGTCTGAGTTTCATTTCAACCAGCAGTGACTCTGTGTGTGCCTTACGTCCTTTCCAGTCTCATCGCAAGTTCCACGCACCTCGCCATGGACACATGGGGTTTCTGCCCCACAAGCGTAGCAAGAAGCAAAGGGGCAAAGTGCGCACGTGGCCCAAAGATGACCCCAGCCAACCTGTCCACCTCACTGCCTTCCTGGGATACAAGGCTGGCATGACCCACACGCTGAGGGAGATGCACCGCACTGGCCTCAGTATGTACCACTGGACTTACTGCAACTTGGATGCACAGATTCTCGCTGTTTGTTTGGGGATGTCACATGGTACCCTACTGCGTCCTGTACAGATTGAATGCAGCTTCTGGAAGCACTGTGATTATAAAATTGTTGGATGTTGAGAACCGAATGTTTTTAGTAGCTCAATCAAATAAGGCTCATATACTGTCATTTTTGCTGTGTAGTGGGGTCAACTCTAAAATCTATGCTTCACCTGACATCTCTTTTCTTTTGCATATTGTTGCCTTTCTGTGCTGTATATTATTTATATACACATAATTACTGTTAAAATGCTACGCTTGATTAAGCTTCACTGAATACTGATCTCAGCAGGTGAACATTTTCCATGTTTCTCCCACAGAGCAATCAAAGAGAGAGGAAGTGGAGGCGGTCACCATCATTGACACTCCTCCAGTCATTGTGGTGGGGGTCGTGGGATACATTCACACTATCCGTGGCTTGCGTTCCCTGAAAACCATCTTTGCCGAGCATCTCAGTGACGAGTGCAAGCGCAGATTTTATAAAAACTGGTGTGTGTGATCACACGTTGTTCCCCTGCATGTACCACACAGTTGTTGCCTTAGAGACGCTGTAAAAAGTAAGCTTCTCTGTGTTTCAGGTTCAAGAGCAAGAAGAAGGCCTTCACCAAGTACAGTAAGAAGTGGCAGGATGAGACAGGAAAGAAACAGCTGGACAAGGATTTTTCTCAGATGAAGAAATACTGCTCAGTAATCAGGGTTATTGTTCACTCTCAGGTAGGCCAGCCAGTTTACATCTAAATTCAAAGCACAATCCAGTTTTAGAAACACAACAATTGCGGTCTCATCCCACGTCAGTCAGACTCCTCTGGTTTATTGATTGGCAGCTATTCACCACAGATCTCTTCATCTCTTGATCCCACCCCCTACAAAAGGGCAGAGGTGTCCACCTGACCACATGCAATGGAAAGAAAATCTACCACATCCTAAATCTATCTGCTGCCAAGATACAAACATCTCTAGCCATGGCGCTCTGTCCCTCGGTAGCACTAGAAGGTGCCGTTTCAAATAACAGTTTAAAAATACATTTCCAGGGCAGAACCTGGCTGCTCGCCCAGGCAAACAATATGAAGATCAGCTAAGATCTCAACTCTTAACAGTGTTGCTGGGATCTATATATTTTTTTCTGGGCAGATTTCAGCTTCGGAAATGGGAAAAAGATCAAAATGTGCTTGATCTTGTGCTAAATAAGAAATCTAATCATAAAGCGATAGGGTTGGGGATATCTTATAAGCATATACATTCAAAGCAAGCTTTCTGGCGTTTTAAGAACACAGAAAAGCTTTTCTTAGATGTTTTGGACTCGTTTCACTTACAGTTTACGGGCTTCTCCATTTTCAGATGCGACTGCTGCCCATAAATCAGAAAAAGGCCCACATCATGGAGGTGCAGCTAAATGGAGGAAGCATCTCGGACAAGGTGGACTGGGCAAAGGAGCGTCTAGAGCAGGCTGTGCCCATCTCTGCCGTCTTCTACCAGGATGAGATGATTGACATCATTGGAGTCACCAAGGGTCACGGCTTTAAAGGTTGGAAACATGCTCTGACTTGTTGTTCCATGCAGGACTAGTTGTTGCAAAATGAACATTCTTGGATACACAGTTATTTTGGGGCTCTTTGCTGTGCTGATAGGCGTGACAAGCCGGTGGCACACAAAGAAGCTTCCCAGGAAGACTCACAAGGGTCTGAGGAAGGTGGCCTGTATTGGAGCCTGGCATCCGGCCCGTGTAGCATACACTATAGCTCGTGCTGGTCAGAAGGGCTATAACCACCGTACTGAGATCAACAAGAAGGTTAGCTTATAGTCAAGAGTCTAATTTCACCAACAAGGCTCTACTTCAACTTCATCATCAGCTGTTCTTGAATCATCATGAGTTTACGTATGTAGGTTTACCATAATTCTCTGTTTCCTCAGATCTACCGTATTGGTAGGGGTGTGCACGTCCAGGATGGAAAGGTGATCCGGAACAATGCCTCCACTAACTATGATACCAGCCAGAAGACCATTACACCCATGGTAAGATTACAAAATGCTAATGGGTTCTCAAATCTACCAGCTTCTGTCAATTCTGGAAACACTTTCTATGAAGCCCAAATCTATAACATAATAACCACACCTACATAACACATCGTACCATTGCGTAGGGCATTATTATGTATTACTGCTGACATCATGAGTATGATAATATTTAATAAGTTATAAAAGGTGTTATGGACAACATGGTGCGCTCTCATATTATGATACACTATATACAGTATAAGGGATTCATAGAAATCCCTACTCCTCTGTTGTCTTGTCCCTGTAGGGAGGCTTCCCCCACTACGGTGAAGTGAACAATGACTTTGTGATGGTGAAGGGCTGTGTGGTCGGAACTAAGAAACGTGTCCTCACCCTCAGAAAGGTACGGTGTGATTTTGAAAGTATAATTTTAGATGTTAATGAGCAGCTTGCACTATAAGTTGATAAAGCATTTTATTAAAAAAAAAAAACGAGGCTCCCAGAACATCATTGCATGATATGTACATGTACATCCTCTGTGGGGGGGGGGGGGGGGGGGGGGGGGGGGGGGGGGGGGGGGGGGGGGGGGGGGGGGGGGGGGGGGGGGGGGGGGGGGGGGGGGGGGGGGGGGGGGGGGGG
>JAVQJD010084067.1:0-14246 GCA_036023655.1 Nannoperca australis | reverse complement strand
GAGAGAGAGAGAGAGAGAGAGAGAGAGAGAGAGAGAGAGAGAGAGGGGGAGGAACTGAAATGACATACAAGAAGCAGAGATGAAAGAAATCACAGAAGAGGAGAGAGAGTCAAAGGAGCTGTTAATCTGTTCGGTGCAGGTCTCTCTTAAATGAGGGATCTCATGAGAATAAAGTAGGTAGTTAAAGGCCCGAAAGCTGTAGATTAAGATGGCTGCGCTGGTGCTGCCCACACCTAGCCTGTAGTGTTGCTATTCTAGGCACATACAAGGTGTACATGGTGATAATGACATAGATCATTGACTAAAGTTTAAAATGACCTCACCTTAGAGGATGACATTGATATGGCAAACATGTACTGAGCTAGGATTTTATGCAATGCAGTTTGTTTTTAATTGCACCTTTTCACTACATTACATAACAACCACTTATATATTGAGCAATGGTGAATGGAATATTATCTGGCCAGTAGGTGGAGTTAGCTGCCATAACTTCTTGGTAATGTAACGTTAGCAGATGAAGGGGATGAACAGGGGCCAATTTGGAAAGTGTATATTTTATTTTGTACTAGTAACCAACTTCAGGGAATTTCAAGAGTGAATGCAGTTTGCGAGGTTGAGCCATTTAATGAAACGTGTGTGTTCTGCATTTCCTTTTTGCTATAGTGCGTGTGCGTGTGTAAGATGTGTTAAAACTATAATATCCAAGAAAGCATCTCATCTGACTAGCAAGCCCTCGTGTCTTCACAAAGTCATCAGGCAAGGAATTAAAAATAAAAAGTCTGTGGGATCATCTGAAATTATGTTTGGATGTTTATATCCACTCTAGAATTTAAGGAAATCTACACGTTTTAAAAACTGAATTCTAATATTTGACAACATCATTTAAGACCACTGGAGCACAGCAAGGGTTTTGCCTCATCTAAAAGTAACAGTCAAAATGGAAAGGCCTACTGAATCCTATACTAAATACTCTGGAAGCATTTTGGGTCCAGTTTGTTTGTCTCTTTTCTCCAGATCTTATCTGCTGTCTCTCAGTCTCTACACAAACTAAACCATATGCTGGGCATCCTTATGTGTCGTAACTTTATGCAACAATACAGAACGATGCACAATAACATGCATCAGTTTGTTCATATTCACTTGCTTCATTCACTAATAATTTGTTGCATGATTCTTGTCTTTTGTGGTACATAAAATGTGAGATTATGTTTGCGTGGGGAACAACACTCTTTGTGCCAGAGTATGTTTTCTTTTATGTTTGTACAGTGGACCTTTTTCTGGTGCTGTTGAGTTCATTTCAAGTCTTAATCCAATGTGACTTTAAGAAAAATAAAAAATAAAAAGTTTATTTAGCCTGTACGAGGCTTTGCCAACTGGTATACCTCAGGATTGTCTTCAGTACTGTTAAGGCCGTGGACAAAAAGACAGGGATTATTTTTCATTATGTTTAATGCCATTTAGTTTCGTTTTCAGTTGATCAGTGGATGGAAGTCAAGAAGTGCCAAAAGAGATGAGTATTGTGGCTCCTGTTTCTGTTTCACATCTTTTCTGTATTCAGTTTGGCTGAGGGTTTCTCGTCAATAAATTAACAATCCGTTTAAACCTTTTTTCCTCTTTCCCCCCCCCCCCCCCATATATTACAGATTTACATTACTGTGTATTTCCAGCATCAGTAGCTGTTGTTTTTATTTGAAATAACATTTTTAAAGAATGTGGTGGCCAGGTGTGCTTAATTGGTCTATTGGGCTATTCAACATCCAAAGTGATCTCACTGATAGTTTTAGTGTCATAATGACATTTTTAACTGGTTTGCACACACTAAGATGCTGAAGGAATTTGACTGTAAAATCCTCCACTATTTCACTGTATGTCGCTTCAGTTGGAAATCATTTATTTGCAGTTTGAGCTTTTCAGCGAAATTAGCAACAATATAATTACTTTACATATTTCTACACAATACACTAAGATCATTTATCAACACAATGTCTTTCCTGTTAAATATTCAGAGAGGAAACACGAGGTAAGCAGAAAAATGCACCTGATTTAAATTTTTTTCTGATTTTCTTATTTTTCTGTCAGGAGAAGATGAGACAGACCCTGAAACCTTTTGTGCCACATGTGAACCGCTATCACTGAATAGCACAATCACAAGAATGGTGTCGTTCATGATGACATTACTGATAATGACAGTGATGATGCTGACAGTAGCAATAGTAGACTGTTTTTATACTGAGATTATATTCAAACAGTTCTGCGTGCATGAAGTTCCTGGTAGTGATGTAGTCAATAATAGTCATCTAAAGTGCCTTCACATTCAATGTTATATATTTTCCACAGGATAAATAATCAACGCTGTTTTAAAAAGATTTATACTACTAGTATTTAGTGCTTATATATTCCACATGGCTATATCCAGCTAAAGGTTTTAGTTTCTCCCCTGGTGTCTGAATTGTGGCCTTTGTCTGGACATGGTCTTTCAGCAACAAGCAAACAAACAGGCCAGATTTGTCGCCAGCTGCCAGTCACCATTTGTTCTGTGTTTGGTAAACAAAAATGGAGTCAACAGGCAGAATGGACCACAATAGAAAATTCATTATACATTATATGTTTATTTATTTGATGTGTATATTGTGTGACGCCCTGCTAACTTGGGTAAATGTACACTTTTTGCTCATGAACTTTCTCATTCAACCACTATCTTTATTAGGCTATTATTAGCCAATCTGTGTTGCTTAATTTAAAAAAAATGACAAAAATAAACGAATTATTGGTTGACATAATGTAATCAGTATTAAAATAAGATTAGCAATTTTTATCAGCACATGCCGCTCTCTAGCGGTGTGTAAACCATGAAGGCTAACAAGGCACATCATATTGTCTATTATTTAAATCCTGTTTCATTACGTCATCACGTCTCACGTACCACCTGCGCTGTGTCCCGTAATCGCCCAGTAAACTGCTGCCTTCAGGCGCTGTGGGAAATAGTGACATCTCAATAACATTTTGAAGAAGCACGTGGAGGTTATGGTCAAGGCAAAAAACATAAAATGTTATAGTATATGTATCAGCAGTCATGGTGTTGGAGTGGAGACAATATATCACCAAGGGAAGTTCCAAATATTTCTTTTTTTCTGGCATTTATTTGTATTAAACATAATGAAATAAGGTTTTTTATCTGTAGAAAACTGTATAGATAGCCTATTCGATTGAATATGACATCCTACCATAGTCTTCTTATCTTGGCTCATTTGCTTTCTGTGCATAAAAGTCCATTCTTGACTTGGGCCCAGTGGTCTGACCCCATAAATAAATAGAAAAGAAATAAAATATAAAAACACTTAAGGTCCTAGCTTTTTTAGTGACTTTCAACCATTGTCATGGGGATAGCGTTTGTCACCACACTTGATGTCATGTGATGACAGCTGAGCTATCGCCATGACAACTGAGAAATCTCCATCCACTAAAGAGATGCGCTTGAACTATCATTAATAATGCAGAAGAGCTATTAGTTCATTGTCGTTGTTTTTTTAGTAAAATAATTGTCTTTTTAATTTTTCTTTTAAGTGGAAACAAACAGGAAACAGTTGTGTGTTTTGCTGCCTCTCATATTATTGGGCTACGTTTTATTTAACGAAAAGATCAACGCTACTTTATGTGTCATGTTTCAATCATATTAAATCAAAATGGAGACGTTGAACAAGTTGACAGGTGTGTAAATGTGTGTATAATTATATATATAAAAAAAAAAAAAACATAATGTGGAAAACACAAGTCTGCTGTCTGCTAAATGATTTTATTTAAGAGTTTACGAGGAGACCGTGAAGACATCATGTCAAACACACGCGCACACACCCCTCCTTCCCTGCCTGAAGCTCCTCTATCTTTAGCTCTGCCACGGATTACAGTGCGCAGTGTGTGGACAGACCGCGCTCCGGTGCGAACTGAGTTTATCGCTTCGTGTAACCTACTTTGAGCTGAACAGCAACGAAAAAGAAGAAGAAGAAAAAAAAAAACGCAAACAAAACATAAACATAAAACAAAAGTAATGGGGGAATGACAACAACCTCCGTTTCCATCTGCGGTTCTCCGTCCCCGAGAAGACCCCGAGGATGCTGCTGCTCTCCAGCCCGCGGAACGAACGCCAGCGCCGGGCCTCGCTGCTGCTGCTCGCCGTAGTCCTGCTCTGTGTCGTCCCTGTCGGAGCTAGCCTTCCAGGTAAACTCACAACAACACAGAGCTAACTAGCGCCGGACAAACCAATTATCCTCACTACTGTCAACTCATTTTCAAATATCCCGGGGTTATCGGTCTCATCGATAACCGTTACTGGGTCATCTTTAACTGATCAGCTCGTGACAAAAAGCAAGGGTTGTTGGTTTTTAAATTGAAAGAGAATTCACCGAGTACAGCGTTTTAGCGAAACACGTGTGTTGTTACTTTTGATTGTTTTTTTTTAATGGAGTTTTGTTTGTGGTAAAGCAGTTCAGCAGCTTGCTAGTAGGGATATCCCATGAGTCCAGGTGGCCGTTTTGGGCAGGTTAGACAAGTAGTGTGAGAGAACAGCTCAAGGAAAATCAAGTCTTCCCTTGTGTGTTAAGTTACTCAGGGGCATTTCCTTCTATGCTCACATATTTTTATTTTGTTAATATTGCACTAATGTAGCCCAAATATCAAGGAGAAGGTCAATTTTAAGAGATGATCTTCGTGGAAATAGCCATAAGAATATTCTTATATTGTGATAAAGAACTGCATTTTTGATTATTTATTGACAGATTTTGTATTACTTTGATTGGTTGGTTGATTAACCACTATAATATATTATCTCATAAATAATGGCCTATCACAGTGAAGTCACTGTCCGCAGTGTAAAAACAATTTAAAAACAATACTGCTTACTTAATCTGAGCAGCAGCCAAGCGACTCTCGTTATTATGAGCAAACTCATAAAATTATAAGAACAGGAATTTATTAATCCGTCTTTTCTCAGTTGAGAAACGGGTTCATCTGGAACCTGGTTTTAGATATTAGATAAACATATTTGAGTGCAGTCTTAACCCAGATTGTGTGTGTGTGTGTGTGTGTGTGTGTGTGGGTCCCCACACGGTGATGATTGCTGTTGATGTGTGCAGGAGAGATAATCTGCTTCTCAGCTTTTAACACAGAAACCCTGTGGGAGAACCACCAGCTGGACTATCACATGTAATCTTTAGCCTTTATCTGAGACACACACACACACACACACACACACACAACTCTGGGCTTGGGCACAGTGTGTTGTTGTTGTATAAGTTTTATTATGTCTTTTTTTCCCCATCCAGTGTTTCTGTCCAGTCTACTGAAGTCTGTCCATTAAATGAAAAGGGTGTGTTGCTTCATTTGGCTCGTGCACAACAAAGAGAATGGAGAGGATGTGACGCAGTGTCAGATTTTGTTTCTCCCCTGTAGGGTACATTTGAAAAGTCCGGTCATTTTTCCACTTAGCAACTCCTCACAAATTTAGAATTTCCTTTCTCAAGCGCTAAAAAACCAAACTGTGTTTGGTGATGTGGAGAGGTTTTTCAGCGTCAGAATAAAATCAGCATTTTGGGGAAGATGGAGACAGATAAAGCTGTCAGTATGCTGTGGCCTCCACGTTTTACATGTCCAGAATACAAAAAGTATGTTTGGTGTCATCAGCAGTCGTAGAATTTTGCTAGTGTGGTGCGTGATGTGTTTTCAACACCTGTTACATTTGAAGGCAGCTTGTTGATAACAATGTGTGACAGTGTGTCAGTACATGTGGGCTATTATTTGCGTATGTTGTCGAAATACCAAGACGAGGCGAAATGAGTTTTTCCCTCCGTGAAATAAATCATTACAGCACATTGCATAATGAAGCTGCACAGGAATTTTATTGCAGCCACAGGCTCTTTTTTAAGTGAAGTGCACTTTATTAAAGATTGTTAAATATATTGTGGGCTTCTACAGAACCTTAACAAGCACATTCAGAGTTTACAGCAAGTCAGGTTTCAGGGTGATTTTGCGGGAGTGTGACAGCATGAAATGCATAGTAATCAGGTGGTTGATTCAGCAAACACTGACACACCATCACATGTAAATTTGCCAGAAAGCTTTCACAGAACATTTGGTTCTTGGGATGAAAGCAATACATTTCTTTTACCTTAACATACAGACTAAATTCAGGCTCAGTGCGGCACCTTCTGAAAATTCACTTTTGCTTTTGCTGGAATTATTTATTTAGCTCTAATTTTAGCATTTCACTGTAAAAACATCTTCACTTCTCAATATTCTAATTCATCTTGACCATTGTTGTGCTGCCACGTTTAAATGCCAGGTTTGTCATTCACCAAACCCACATAGAATTGGTGTGATTATTATTCAGAGCCACTGCCTCCGGCCGTTCCTTCCACCAGGATTAAGCTGTAAACGATGCACACAACCACTGGCCTCAGTGTTTTCAATCACCTTTTTTTGCCACGCGGCAGAATTAGTCATCTGCGCTGTAGTGGGGATTGAGAGCCATTAAAAGTCAGGAAGAAGGACACGCTTACTGCCAGGGAACATAAAGACCACAGAGTCTAAGACCAGGTTCATACGTAATGATTTGTCCTCATATGAGTGGAAATTCAGTGTAGTGTACGTATGTTTGTTTGCAATTAAAAGACCAAGTTTGTGTAAGATACCATTCCTTTTTTCCTCTGGGTTCAAGATTAAATCTGGCCTTAAACTGCCAGCCTTCGGATTGGAGTGGGTGTGAAATGTGCTCTGTCCAGATTTGTCAATAATAATCCCACATCTGAAATGTTTTGACGATCACTAAATCTGTAATCTCTAAATGTTCTTTTTTTTCAACCTTAGTTTGATATACTGTATATTGTATACGTGAACTCGGTGCTTCCAGGAAGTAATTTATAAAACGCAGTTTAAAGCTAACAAGTGCCCCTGGTTTCAAATGGATTTGCTTTGTTGCTTGTGTGGTCTGTGATGGGATTTGACATGACCAGCGTTCTCCAGTGAAGAAAGGGAAAATGACCACCCGATTATATGGTGGTAACCATCATACTAAAATCATGCAACAGCCAGGAAATATTTATCTTTATTATTGATCTGCCCATTGTGGTCATGGTTGTCTCAACTTAGAGGTCTGAAAAAGCTGTGGTGGTTTCTTCAAACCACTGCTTTCTCTTTTTTTCTCTCTTTTTCTTTGACTTCTTTGTTCCAGAGTGAACTGTTGGCCGCCAGACCTCTCCAGGAAATGAGAGGACCACAGTTCATCAATTTACAGAGCGCTTGCAGACAATTGATCAAGTCGGCGTTGGCACAATTTGGCTGGAATGGTTTATGTCATACCAAGAGTTGGGTCTTCTGTCAACCCAATCTTCTGATGAAAATGTACAAATCAGGAAGCAGCCTACTTAGTATGTCAACAGTTTTGCATGCACAGGTTTGCAGTTTTGTGTAACCACATCCTAGCACCAATAATATCAGAAGTATCTGTGCTCATTCTTCTTCCGTAGTGCTCATACTCAGAAATATGTCTGTTTTAGATACTACATGAGGTGCTTTTAATAACATAACAAAAAAAGAAACATAATTTTTAGGTAACTGTGAGCCAAAGTCAGTCAATCAGTCAATCCATTTAAAGAAATACTCAGCCCAGAGGCCCACAAACACTATGGCCTTGAAAAAGGAAATAAAAGAAGACAAATCTTGGAGCTTTCTTTGTTCTTTTTTTTTTTGGCCACCTACTTGCTGCAATTGTATAAATCCCTTAACCTTTGTTCTGTTTGATGTAGGGTGTGCTGCTCTACTCTGCTCTATTGATGATGACACAGTAATTACCTCTGTGTAATGGGTTCGATTTGTCAGTCTGACATGACAGAAGTTACTGCAACAGAAAAGACAAATCACACATGCAGGGAGAGATAAGGCAGAAGAGACATGGCTGCGCCACGGGAGGAGAAAAACAAAGACTTGTTCCGCCTCGTCCTTCTACAAACCCGCATTCCATCGTGGATAAATACTTTTCCTTTTTTTAAATTCCCTTCCTTGTCACTTTTATCTCTCTCTACGCAGGTAACCACCGGTGTATTTCCTGCCTCAGCACTGTGATGTGTCTGTCTGTGTGCACATGTCAAACAGGTGCCAAATCATGCCCCATTTTCCACCAAGCGTGGCAAAAAGTTCTGTGTCTATTATGGTGGGAAACCTACACCTACACTACTCTAGTCTACAGAAACTGATAAGGTAGTCTGTTTCCACCCATTAAGTCATCTAATTTAGACTCAGGGCTTTTTGTCACAGTTTTCTGAGAACTGAAGCTTTTTCCGGTATGTTGACTCAGAGCCGACTGAGCAACTTTGGCAATTGATTCTGAAACCTACATGTATGCTGTGTCGATCTGCTCACAAGTGGTTTAAATGATTTGGCTACACAAACATGAGGAACTCATCCGAGGTGTACAAAATGGGCGAATTTGTGTTATAATATCTTCTTTTTATGTGTTGTTAAATTCACAACAGGTTGTATTGGAGTGGATATTGTGTCTATTGCCCACTATAGTCATAAATGTATGTTTTGTACTTTTATGTCACTATCGATATATAAAGTGATGTAGATGTTCTTTCTGGAAAATCAATTGAGAAGGTGTTTTTAGATCAAATACACTGACTGTTTTGTTTTGGGCTAATCCACTATGAACATTATTAAACCAGTTACTTGCATTTGTGCAAACCTTCTGTAAAAACAGCTTTTACAGCAATAAGCTTTTATTGCAAATATTCAAAACGGATTAACTGCGTTTCTGCCCAGTCTATATAACAAATCTCATATTTGCGCACTTGGATGGAGTAGATGATGAATGGCCAGAGGGTAAAAAAAAAAAAGAGCTACCAGTGTATAAACAGTATGGCAAAATCTATGACAATAACATATACATTGTCTCATGGCTTACATACGTTAGGATATCATCATATTGCCTAATCCTAAATCACAGCATGCAATAGCAGTGCTTGTCCCAGTGAGTACCAATGAAAACAAAGCACCAGAAACATGCTGCTTGGCATTTGTTTGTTTTTGTCATTTGAGAGTGATGCATGTTGGATAAACAGGACCATAGCAGCATGGCTACACACACACAAAAAAAACTCACACACATGAACACACAAGCACACATACAGGCACTTTGTCCATGTAGATCTAAACGGCGTGGTTAGAGCACCAAATGTTTCCACTTGATCTGGAGTGTTTGCCTTACTTCCTGTCTGCTATCAGAAGGTCAGGAAATGCACACAATGGGGGTGCAGGACCCTCCTGGCCTCCCCATTTCCTGCTTCCTCTCTAAATCCCTCTGTCACATACACAGGCAGGCACACACACAAGTACAGATTGGGTGACATTTGTTGTATTGTATCTGTAGAACAGTTTGAAGGAGCACAAGTTAGCAGTGACACCAAAGTGTGCGCTTGTTTGCGAGTGTGTATCTGTGTGTGTGTAGGTGTTTACCAGGCTGTGTGAGAATGCCTCTGTTTGCCTCCCAGTTCTTCCTGGCAGAGCTGCTGCTGAGCGCACACAGTCTGGCAACAGCAGTAGCAGATGGTTAGGAAAGTCATTTTTCACTAGTTCCGACGACTACTTTCTGAGTCCCTGAGTTACATAATGCTTTTTCACACCTCCGCTGTCTCCACCAATACCAATCTACCTGATGTACAGCAGGAGCGCTTTTTCTCTATCTCCTCGTCCGTCGCTTGTTTTGTGTTTCTCTTCCTCGGTGTCCTTGATTGAGCTCTCTACTCAGCAGCAGCGCTGTGTGGGAGGCATGTTGATGTAAGACCACCTCCTATGGTGACTTGACATTCACTTCTGTGGCTTCTTTGTTATGCTGGTAAATAGAATTGAGCTGCTTTGTCATATGATTATCATGATGAGCATCTTTATTGGTTCAGGTGTGTTTTGAAAAAGTACCATTTATGTAAGCATGAGTATAAAAATATTAATTCAATCTACGTATGCAGAGTAATTATAATCAAAAGGATTTAACATATTTGAAATATTGACCGCAGCTCTTCCCTGATTTTAACACTCTCTTTGCGTTTTCTCACCATTTCTTTCTCACTGTTGACTGTGTGTGTGTGTGTGTTTGTGTGTATATGGATGCTTGTGTGTGTGAGGAGAATAATTATTGGCATTCACGTGACTGCAATAGGTTCCACCATATTAACTTCCCATGTGATGAATAACAAATGAAGTGCCAGCCAGAGGTGCTGAGATAAATTATAGCACATGGTTAAAATAATATTTTTTTTTGCCTTGTCTTATAAGTCTTGCATAGTCTTACACACCCTTGGGCATGTGTAATGCACACAGACACATGCCCAAGAAAGAATTCCAATCCATTCACTTAGTGAATTGACACAAACTCTACACATTTATAAATACCACAAGGACAGCACAGTCTATTTCTAGTTGCCCTTTTCCACCCTCTAATGCCATGGGAGTTGAAGGAAACCAATAAGAACATGTGAAAAGAGAAAAAAGTTTATACCTTGAGGGAAATTAAAAGGAAGGCATGTGGCGTGTAAAAACAGAAGCCACGACAGTTGAGGGAGGAAATAATTAAGAGTGAACAATGTTGGATGGAATCGGCAATGAGGGGGCTCGGCACATGTTACACTCAGAAGGATGTGGAATAACTTGTCAACGTTACACATTAACATTCACGATGTTAAACATTTGCTGTTCTACCCATACACACAACAGTGAATACACCATTTGCCCTCAGCCTCTGATGTTTCACAAAAATTAGGAATGCTCACGATAGCCCATCATCAGCCTCCTGCTCTTTTCTGTATCTTTGACACAAACCGAAAAAAGGACAAAGCTTCTCAGATTACACCTGCGTCACCACTCCGCTCACTCCCTGAGGCGGACCAGTCAATGACATGAGGAGATGTGACGTGCGTGTCCACCTCCCCACGGTGCATATGAGATGATGTGTGGACTTGTCTGAATGTGTGTGTGTTTGCATGGGTGTGTATGTGTAATGGACATGTGTTGTGATTTGTCCAGTAGTGTTGAGTAATATAGATGCTTTTGTACAGTTATTGTGTAATATTTATTTCATTTAGTTTTTAATTAAGCAAGGACCATGTACAATACATGTATTGCAGCAGATATACAAAAAAACTACATTGGCATATTTTTTCAAAATGTAGTTACATTCACTTTTCAGTGCATCATTAAGTAACAATACATGTGTGGGGGTGGGTGGGTGTGTGTGTATATATGTATATAAATTCTCTCATGTATCAGTTGAATAAATCGGGTTAAGAAAGCAAGAATGATTGCATCGGTAGAAATGAACACATTAATGGAGAAAAAATGGTACTGTAGGCCTGTTTCAATCATTTTAAAGTATTCAAAATATTACATTTTTACATAATATTGAAAAAAAAAAAATCTCTTACTGGCTACTCCAAATGCACGACCCACCAATCTCACACCGGGTCTTTTCACATTTTTTCACAAAGGGATTTTTTTACAAAACTGATCTGTCACCCATAGACATGAACAACTCTGCCCTCTTTGAGACCCATTATCCCTTAGAAATACTGGGTTTATCCACTCTCATCCCGCCTTAACTCACCCCGTGCCAGTATCAACACCCACTGTGCTCTTCACCTTTAGCTGGCCCGCTGTGCACTTCTGCTGGGCTCATTATCCACCCTCTGCTACCAAACTCACCTGCTGTGGTTCTGTGACCCACTTCTTCCTTTGTGTGTGTAAGTGTTTGTGTACGTATCTAAATACGGTGTTTGTGCTCCTTTTTTTTGTGTCAAACTGGCAGTAATGAGGTCAGGTGGTTATCTAACCTGATTGCAGACAGATCTGAGAGAGGGAGCAGCTGTAGATCATTCTTTACTTTGGTTTAACCTGATTGGGATTGCCAAACAGGTGAGGCTCAGCACATTGCGAAATGCAGAAAACGATTTGAAACGTACTTTTCTCCCTGTCTAAACATTCCTATCTGGCAAACCTTGCCCATATGGAAGCAGTGATGAGGGTTACAGGA
Organism: Nannoperca australis; assembly: GCA_036023655.1. Classification (NCBI taxonomy): domain Eukaryota; kingdom Metazoa; phylum Chordata; class Actinopteri; order Centrarchiformes; family Percichthyidae; genus Nannoperca; species Nannoperca australis. Next base: position 2,176 of record JAVQJD010084067.1, on the reverse strand, counting down.
AACGCAAAAAATGTGCGATGTAATTCTGACATCAGCAGACCTCTGTTCAAGGGCAGATATTTCTGAATGGAGCTGAAGAGCTGACACATCCACTGAGTGTCGATTATAAAGCTGGAGCATCTCTTATTGAGAGCATTTGTATAGTACTTCTTTCCACACTCAGACTGTTATTTACCTGCTTCATTAAACACATCATTTTTAAATCACAGCAGTGTGCTTGGGATTCTAATGAAGTGTGCTCTCTCTCTTTCTCTCTTTCTCTTTCTCTCTCCCCCCCCTCACCCAGCTGGCAGTAAGTGCCCTCTCCAAGTAGAATGTGCCAGGCAGAGACGCCACATCTGCAGCCCTGGCTCCTCTCTCTGTGGACCCTGCCTCTACCCATTGCAGGAGAACGAGGAAGGACTCTGCGCGATGAAGAGGCACCATCAGCATGGTATCAAATTTTAAAAAATTGCATATTGCACACAAACCCACTCATTCAGCTCTGCATTCACTACACACACAAGCCCTCACTGTACTGAAACTGAATCTAGAATTTCAGTTTTTACTGCTACTAGATTGATGCTGAAAAGGATGGCTGGTGGCCTGCAGGGTTAACCTCTAATAACACTATAAAGAAAGAGAAGAAGAATCTTTCTCTTTCTTGTATCTTTCACATTAATGAATATAGCGAGCACCTCTGGTTTGGTTTGGTTTGGTTTATTAACAACATTCTCATACTTTTAAAGAACACACCACGTCCTAGTGATTGAAATCGTTGTCCCCTGGTGTTTTCACAGTCCCACACCTTAACGCCTTAAGCATTACATCAACGGCTATTATGATTAATTGTTTAGGTTTTCAAGCAAAAATATATGTTCACTGGTTCCAGCTTGTGAGGATTTGCTGCTTCTCTTTGTCTTTATATGATTGAAAATGAAATATCTTTGGACTGTTGGTCGGACAACAAAATGCATTAGGTATGCGTCACTTTTTTTCTGACATTTTTGTAGACATGCAATTAACAATTAATTGATCAATAACTAGGCTGTGCTTATTCTAATTACAACCTCAATAATTTTATTATTATTGTTATTATTATTATTATTACAGTGTACGTAAATGTACAGACTGATTCACTGCCATTCTTTCTATGTTTTCACAGTCATTCTTTGTCACTGCCTCTTTTCTTTTCAGTTGATCTCTCCATGCTGTTGCCCACATCTTCCTCTCCACCTCTTTCTTTCAATTGCCTATTGATTCTGCGCGCTCCTTCTGCTCGCCTGCCAATCTCAGTTTGATATCTTTATTTCTTCTCCTTTTCAGTATCTCATGTATGCCCTCCAATTCGCTCTTTTCTCATCCCGTTCTTTTCTCTCTGCGTCCTTGTTGTGGTCCTTGCTGTCCCTCCTGCTCCCATCCATATATCTGACAACTATGGTGCAGTCTAATCCTCTGTATTTTTAATCCGCCCCTGCCCCTGTTGTGTCTGCAACACATGCACTGCCCCGCACTGGCGGCTTTAATCACTTAGATGACATGCATCTCTCTCTCTCTCTCTCTCTCTCTCTCTGTCTCTCTCTGTCTCTCGCTCTCTCTCTCCCCCCCCCCCCCCTTGCTCCATCATCTCCATCACTGAATTGAATGTAATTTAAAGAAAAAGTCAAGCTGCAAAAATAAATCAAATTTTTCTGATTTCCATGGCATCGCACTGCTGGCATGCACACTGTGTTTCAAGGGGACGCTGTAGAAATTAGAGAGAGATGTGGAAATGTGTCGTGTATATGTGAGTGCAGTGGCTTGCCTCTGCACAAATGTGAGTCTGTGTGTGTGTATTTCTGTCTGTTGGTGGGCACGTGTATGTTCTCTGCAGGATTAATAATTTAGATGGGTCTGCGGCAGCAGAGGATAGAGTACAAACTTGGCTTGAATTATTGGCAGCAGCACCAGAGAGAGAAGTAAACACGAGAAGTAGAGTGTGAGGAGAAAAGGTCACATCATGCAGAAGAAGAGAGGATGTCTTTTATTTTATTTTATTTTTTGCAGTACACTCTGATGACAATGATGTCCATTATTAGTATATAGACTTTAGTCGTGTGTGTGTGTGTGTGTGTGTGTGTGTGTGTGTGTGTGTGTGTGTGTGTGTGTGTGTGTGTGTGTGTGTGTGTGTGTGTGTGTGTGTGTGTGTGTGTGTGTG
>JAVQJD010084058.1:0-13094 GCA_036023655.1 Nannoperca australis | reverse complement strand
TACCATCAGACTAGCAATATCATTTCACTATGATATTTTAGAATATGCTATACTTATATAAACAATGTGACGTTTAAGTGCTGTTGTATTCCCGGAACAAATGAGTCTTTAGTCTTTTCTTGACAAGCTGCTAGCTGAATGTTATTAACACAGCTCTTTGCTAATGATAAATAGTTTAGCAAATCTGTGTATTTTTGCCAACCTCAGTGTCTTAACTCAGAGTCACAGATCACAGTCTCAGATCATTTTTCACATTCACACACTATTATTGTTTTTAATGATTAATCGCTGCTTATAAAAGGAAAGAAAAGGCCCGCCTAGGGAAATCAGAGTACGGCTTACTGTTAATGGGTGTAGAAATGTAAGCGTGTTAGTGGAGACACTCTGGAAAACAAACTTAACTTCTAAAGAACGATTGTAATCCAGATACAGGACCCAAAAGTTAGAAGTCCTGGATCTCAGAGTTCAAATTTGGTTCAAATTATTATGTTTTTTGCCAATGCAAAAAATATTTGATCAATTTAAACATTCTAGCATCCTGCTACATGTACTTTAAAATTACTTAACATGTCCTAATAGGGTAACCAACACCAGCCCAGAAAGGAACATGAGTTTAAAAATGTATTGAGAAATTTTGATGAATACTGTTATCCTCCTGTATTCAGTTTGGTGTTTTTTTAATGCTGGGTTTTGTGCTTAAAGGTTAAGATGTCTGCTTGGGCACAAAATCGACTTCCATCATCTCTAACACAAACACAATCTTCACCACCTTCAGTGGAAGGTGATCGATGGTATCACACAATCAGATTCAAACCGACAGAAAAGCATATTTCTCATTTGTTTACCTATAAACCTCTGTGAGATCTTTGTTCCCGGCTTGTCTCACTTCAAAGGAGCATGTATCTTAATTCCCATCAAAGCCTGCAAACCTGTTTGTGTCTAAGATTAGCCTTGAGCCTTTACCACGGAGCCAGTGTCCATTTGGCGGCAAGTCATGTCCAGAAGCTTTTACATTGCTGTCTGGATCTGCGTCATACCGACAGTGGCCGTGTGAAAGTGGGAGGATGTGAGCAAGAGCTTAGCGTGAATGGAACAAGAGATTAGAGAAATTGGGAGAGTTGGAATGAGGATACAAGATATTCCAGTTACAGATCTTCCCACCACTAACCTCCCCACCCTCGTCAGACAGAATGGAAAACGCATCTGTGTGTGTAAACAAACTGTGTTTACCTGGCTATATCTGTGTATTTTATTTCTTAGCCGGCGGTACACGCAGTGCTGACAGGGGCAAGGACAAAGGCATCGAAATCCATTCACTGGGAGCCAGTTTTCTGCCTGACATGTGTTACTCACCTCATTGAGGTGGTTATAATTACACAGTCTTTAGGATAGAACAATATGATTATGGTCTTTAGCTGAATAAATACTCCACTATGATGACCCTCTCATTCCTAACTTTATCTTCAGATATAAAGAACTAAAGTAAGTTTACACTTCAGTTACAACACTTTAGGAATTCAACATGTTTGAACTAACACTAGCATCAAACTAGTGACCTTTTCATTTATACATCTGTCTATATAATCCCTCTGGGTTAAACAGACAATTGGCACTGCACAGAGCTTCCTGTCTCCTATCCACCAGGTGCTCAGTATTATCCATTTTGAGATAGTTTAAACAGTGAAGGGAGAGGAGCGTTGAGAATAAACAGATTACTGCAGTGAACATAATTCTGTGTTTTCGTAAGACTTGTCTCTATTCTTTGTCTTGGGTTGACCCACCCCGGTGAAATAAGCTCATAACTCTTCTTGTGTCACACAGTGACTTGGTGGCTATGTTTAATTTGGATAGTGCACTCTTCTATTGGTATGGAAAACTGCTTTTAAGAAATGTTGGCACAAAGCAGCGGGGCATCATTTTACACTTGCTTCATATGTGTGTGTCTTGTTGTATAACGACAGCCTGTTGATTCCACCTCTTTGTCAAAGTTGGCCTTCTCTTCATTACCAGACTAACTCAAGTCTTGTGTACTTTCACTTAATTTGATCCCTGACCTGTTATTGCCTCTCACTGTACATCCATATAAGTTAAATTCCAAACATTTTCTTCTGTCTATTTAGCAGAGCTTAAATACATTCATTGATTACATTGGTAAGTAGATAGATGGAGGAGGACATTGGCAGTTGCCAAGTTGCACAAATTTATTTTGTGCGTCTCCCATCTGTTCCTTCTGCTGAGGACAAGAGACAAGAGCAATCAAAACAAGGACAACCCATAACACAACATCCCAGAAACCTTGAAAGGGAGCCACCTCAGCCCCCGCCTGAAGAGACTTTAAAACATGAGCGATGTCATAACCAAGAGAAAGGGTCTCCACCACACATGTCACATGTGAGGATTCACTTTCTTACTTTCTTCACCCCACCCTTGCCACAAAACTGCCAAGGACCTCTGTGGTCTATTTGAAACTGTTGATCTGTTACAACATGTAAATGGGCCCACACACAACCAAAGACTCACACTAGTTCTTAGTAAGGGTGTTGATATTTGTAAAGGATGTAAGCCTCTCCGACCGTTTTGTGTTTTCTTTGATATGTTGGTTTCTCCTGATACCCAAACCAAATCACTTTCTGTCAAAAAAAGGTATACAAATGAACATGCTAGTTATCTTTTAATGGAAGCTATGTCCATTAATACAAGTTTAACATCAGACTCTGCTGATTCACTTTATTTACAATACAGAAATAAATGAGGCTAAAACAAAAGCCTTTTTCTCTAACTTCTTCAACAAGTATAGCAACAATTATCATGCCTTGTTCACCACAATTGATAAACTAGCTAATTCCCCAACAGAATAGCCCCCGATTTCATATCTCTTAATAAGTGTAATGAGTTCTTTTTACAGAAAAGAAATCAAAAATACCAGTGTCCATACACTCCTCCATGTTAACCAATGGAACCAGACCATTGCTGAAACCGCACAGAAACAACTTGGCCAGACTAACTACATTAAACGCCATCAATACTAAAACTCTGGAGGATGTAGTGAACCATCTTAATTCATCCACCTGCAGTTTTGACACCTGGCCAACTACTTTTTTCAAAAATGTTTTCAATTGCTTGGAAATGGCTCTTCCCAAAGTCAGGCATCTTTCCAGCTTTAGCAGCCACATCAAGGCGATAGCTAAATCTGCATTTTATCATCTCAAACAAATAGCAAGGTTTAAAGGTCTCATGGACAGACAAGACTTAGAGAAACTCACGCATGCCTTTATTTTTCAGGGCTGAAAACATTACTCTTTACTACGGCCTTTAATTCAGGAAGCAAATTTTCTGCACTGTACTTTTTAAATTCAAAGTTTTTTGATGTATTTTCATTTATGATTAGTTTTAACCATTGCTTTCTTTTTATCCTTTTAATACATTTTATCTTTTAACTTTTAATCTTAACTGTCTTTTTAGGTATTTTCATTTCCTTTTGTTTGAATTATGATTATATAGTTTTAACTATTGCTTTTTCTTTTTGTCCTTTTAATCATGACTTTGTCTCTGTACAGCACTTTGAATTGCATTCGTGTATGAAAGGTGCTATATATAACGTTGTTTAAATGCTTCATTGCACAGCTCTTCTTCTTCTTCTTTTATTATTATTGTATATTTTCTATTTTGCTTTTATTTAATCTTTTTTATTTTTCTGTATATGTATATATTGCTCTTGTTGGCACCACGCACCAAAACAAGTTCCTCGTATGTGAATACATACCTGGCAATAAACCGAATTCTGATTCTGATTCTGATTCTGATTCTGATTCTGATTCTGAACACAGACGCTCTCCCATTTCATCTTCACTGCTTTCTCTCTTTTTGTTCCTCGTTCTCTCCCTCTGTCTGTTTTACTTTCTTTCTGCCATTTTATCTGTTTGTTTCATCCCTTCTTTCTTTCTATCTGTCCGTCTTCCTTTCTTTATTCTACTAAATACAAACACTGACTGTGTTTCTCTAATTTACACACACACACACACACACTCACACACACACACACACACACTCACACACACACATACACACACACACACACACACACACACACACACACACACACACACATACACACACACACACACACACACACACACACACATTAAACAAAAAAAGATAAAAATGTAAAACTTTTTTTTTTTTATCCATAAAACCCCCAATTTTTCATCCTCCACTGCCACCAGATTCATGTCCTCTCAACTCTTATTTTGAAAAGGAGAATGACAATACTTGTGTTTTAACAAGATAAAAAACAAAGAAAGAAACATAAAATTAAAAAAATGCAGGAAGGCAACTAAAGAAGTGGGTAAAGAGACAGAGTAGGTTAATTCAGATCCCAGTCTTGAAGTCTTCATGGACACAGAAGCACATATGAGCTGCGGGTACACCACTGGCTGACATCTGGACAGAGAGTTAGAGATGACTCAAGTCCAACTTGACTTTGTGAAACTTTAACAGAATCCAATTTGCTACAGAGTTTAGAGGCTTCATGTGATCCGGTGTCTCTACTCAGTAAGGAAACGTGTCCTCGGTCAGCTGAGTATCAATGTGAGCCAGTGTGTTGTACCAGGTAGTGGGGAGGGTGCAGGACCGAGGGTCGCAACACAAACTAGTTAAGATGGGCTCTCTGCAAGGTTTATGGCACAAACAGCACTGAGAGAAGCAGGGGCCAAGGATGAACCGATGACATTGTGTTGTGAAGTCGAGGTGAAAACCATCTGCCAACTTCACTAACATACACTCCCTGTGTCCACTGTGAGCATCACTGGAAAACCAGTGGACCAAAACCCGGAGGTTTGATCGATGAATTAGAAATTCAAACAGATGAGGGATTTCTAGAATAAGTTCATATACATCCACGGTTCATGAAACAGTCGTATGAAGCAGAAACATGTTGGTTTAACAATAACCTTTTTATACTGCAAGTGCCGCTGGAGTTTTGACACTTAAAGACTATTTTTCTTCTCTGCACACCCTGGAAGGAGATGAAATTGTGCCAGAAATCCCACTTCAGTGAAGCACAATTCAGAGAACATCAAGTGCCCAAAATCTGTGTCTTTCTTATGAGCAAGGAAACCTTGAGAGTGATAATCCTAAACCGCCCTCGGTTGGATTCAAAAAGAAGCCAGCTGAGAGTGATGGTGATATGTTTGCACAGACAGTAAAGAGAATCCGCAGACTAGCGTTCTACTGAGGGGAGGATATATGAGGTGAGCTCTTACTGAATGCAAAACAGGATGATTACATCTGGTAAAGTCCATGTATGATGGAGCCGCGTAAAAACACTGGGTGTCAGTAACTGCAGTAGTCGTTAGTTGATGCTTTCTTTTTGCATTGGAGCGCACACTCCTTCTTATTAGTCCGTACACACATGCAAATACACATTTAATCCCTGGATTCGCTCCCTTTCCAAAATCATAATCTCTACCACACACACACACACACACACACACACACACACACAGTCTTTCTCTCTCATACAGACAAAAACAAAGCCGTCATCATTCTTGGCCATCCTCCGTGCGCCACTTCAGGAAATCCTCCTTCCGGGCGTCTGGTTTGATCTGGTTCCGCATACCACCGAGCAGATTGGAGGTGGCTTCAGAGGCCACTATTAAGGGTCGGACCACGGTGGGCGGGATCTGCCGCAGGACGCCGCCCACAGCACCGGGCAGGCCCTTCTGTTCGTGGCCGCGGGACGCTACGTCGCACAAAGTCTGAGCCGTGTCAATCACTCCCTGGAGAGCAGAGAGAGGGAGAGATTAGTCAAAATATTGTGAGAACGTGAATGAGCTGAAAGATGAGCGCACGTGGCCGCTTATATTTGGATCCTCCGTTCACTGGAAGGGTCCACGGTCAATTCTGAGAGGGCAAGGTTGGGGACCTACCTCTCTGACGGTGTCGTAGGCCTTGGCAACTCCTTCTCGGAGGTCTGCGGGCTGAGCAGCTCTGCGGGGCCGGCTGGAGGGGGCCCGGCCTTCTGTGATGGCGTACCGGTTCAGGGGGGGAGTTGGAGACAGGATGTCATACACAGTCTCTGCTGTGGCCTGTAAGAGAAGCAGACATTCAACAATGGAGTTATAGGCATGAGATCCTTCAACAACTCAACACTACCCGAAACACATGTATGGTCCAAATGTAGCTCCGGTGCAAGTTGAATTCATAGTCATGACCCGCAATGGAAACCCTTCGGTACCTGAATGGCCTGCACCAGCCTGTTGCTAAGCTCCAGAGCAGCCGATGCGGTGGAGGTGCCGAAGGACGCCGCCCCTCTCTGGAGACCTCGAATAATGCGTCCATCCTTCCTGTACTGCTCTATGGGCAACCAGAACAGATCCCTCACTCCGTGGACTAGAGAAACACACGCAGAGATGGAAAGAGGGCAAAAGGGAATGAGCCACGAGATGTAACGGGATAAAGAGCATGAGAATGTTATGCTGACACTGTGCACAGAGACAGAGACGAGCAGTATCAACTCACACAGCTGGACAACCGAGTGCATGGGGCCAACACCTCCCAGAATGCCCGGCAGCTGATTCTTCCTGATGTCAGTCAGCCACTCTGTAACAGCGTACTGGATCACTTTGTCTACACCCAGGAGACTAGAAAGTGTTGCAGAAGAAACACTTAGAAACTGAAATCTGGTTTAACATGATGCTTTAGTCTCAAAAAATCACAAACCACTGAACAGATTTGGGACTTTTTCACTCGACAAAAATGAATCTCAAACAGCCAATGAGATGTCCGTGTTGGTGTGGAGGTGTGTATTTGTACCCGTGTCTGCAGCAGAGCCTTTTCAGCTTTAACTCCGAACAGTTTAACTGGGCCAGACCGATGAGAATCCCTGCAAACGTTCCCTGTGAAACAAGAAGCGTGAAAATACAGTCAGCCCGGACAGTTCCTGATCAGACAGACAGGAATCCTACAGACGTCTTTATCATAAGCGTTTGTTCAGGCTGAGTGACAGATGTTCCACAGATGTTTGTTTTTCTCTCACCTGTTCAATGACGACATGTTTCCCATGATAGTCCAGCCAGATAGGCACTTCAGAGGTGAAACGAAACTCCCTGAAAAGGACAGAGAAATGATCAATCAATAATGTAAACATTTATTCACCTTTGACTGGTTGAACTTGCTCTTCTTTTGGCAATGTTCTGCTTTCTTACACATTTAGGCCACTGTGGCTACGTTTTGACGCAGTTGATCTTTTTGTGTCTTCACAACGCAGACATTTTTTTCCTCTCTTTTGATTGTACCTCCCGTGATGCCTCCTGGTGAGTTCATGGTTTACATACCGGAAGTAGATTGGCTGGTCGGAGGAGGAGGTGGAGCCGGCGGAGGAGGAGCTCTGCTCGCTGTAGGTAGTTTCAACAGAAGCGGTGAGGTCAGGTCCCAGACCAGCAGTTGACTCCGCCTCCTCAGACCCCTTCTGGGAGGGGTCTGCCTTCACTGAAAATAAATGGAGAGAAAAATAGAATAATGTTCAGAATCAAGTCATGCTCAAAATTAGCTTAAGTGATAATTTAAAGATGTTCTGCAGGCAGTGAAAATGAATCATGTCACAGTGATGATATGCAGAATCTACATGTTTAACACTACAAACGAGGAGTTTAGCAAATGAGAGAAGTCTGCATGACACATCTTGTTTAAAATCTTAATATTTATATCTTTGACAAAAGCCCTTAATATTACATATCAAAGACAACTGGTGAAATATGCAGCAAAGAAAAAAGAAACACATCAGACGTAGCTCACCTTCATTTGCAGGGTCCACAGGCAGGTAAGGGTTCACAAAGGAAGCTAGATTACTGAAAAAGTCCTTCAAGAAAAACAGTGCGTCCTGGAGAGGAGAGAGAGACGAGAGTCTGGTTAGATGTGGAGAGTTTACAGGAGCAGCTCAAACTTACTGGTCCCTGTCAGAAGGAACGGTACCAAACGATCTATATGCTAAAAAGATATTTCTGTGATATGTGCAATGGCTCATTTTGTAAAGTAAACGGCTCGAAACAGCCGTCTCCAAGTGAGTAACCTGGTCGATGTTAAGTCGTAGAGGCAGCAGGCTGACACGCAGGCAGCACTCTGGACCACCGAGGCCAGACTCTGGACACACCTGCAGGGCCTTCACCGTCAACTGCAAAAAGAAAACACGCAATCAGTACAATTTATACAACCAACATGATCAATATTTTGTATTTTATCAAGTCCTCCTGATATAAAAGAACAAACCCTCTCCACTTGATTCTTCCTGCCTCTCTAAACAAGAACGCTCTAATCTGCATCAAAGCTCTGCTAAATAGTGGCTGCAAATGAAATCCCCTCCAACATCAGTCTTTCTGTAGTTTATAAATCAAAGACGCCCTCTGTCTGACCCTCTCCTCCTCCTCTTCCTCCCTCCCAGCTGTCTCACCATGTTGGAGTGGGCTCGGCGGGGCATGCTCTCGCTGGTGTGGAGGTAGAGGAATTTGTTGATTTGTGACGAGGCCAGTCGGTCTCGAACCTCCAGCTCCTGGACGATGAACACCTGCCTGGAGAGCGGCTGCTCGCCACCGGGACCGACCCCGATCACAGCCGTCAGCTCCCCATCCTGCCCGGCTACTGCCGCTGGGTAGGACTCATGCTGGAAGGACACCTGGAGGACAAAACAGTTAGAGTTAGAAGAGAAGAGCAATACCCCTCACGTATCTGTATGATATATATACGTGGAGCCTTAGTTTGACTGGAAGCAGAAAGAAACAGCGAGGTTCTGTCCAAAGGTAACAAAATCTGCCTGTGACAGTGGCAACGACCTTTTCAGCAAGAAAGCAAATAAGTGTTTTTTCCAAATTTTGGGAAATCGCCATTTCAAACTAAATATTTACAGCAGAGACGAAACATTTCTTCTGCATCAGGGCAAGAAAACCCCAACAAAACCTAAAAACATCAAGATGCATGCATACATTTAAGAGCAAAACACACAAATTCTTAAATTAAATTCAAGCCACTTCGAGTCTCTTTCATCTCACTGGATATCCACCTTGGAGAGCTGGATCTCCATCAGCAGCGTGTGCTGACGCCCGCTGCCTCCAGCCCAGCGCCACGAGTTCTGAGGACGAGAGGAAGTGACGGTGCGAGATGGAGACCCCCGAACACCAGCAGGGACTGAGCGGCCTCTGTAGAGAGACGAGGACACGGATTCAACAGTCAAAGGAAGGGAGAAAACTGAAGAACACAAGTGAACAATAATGACTATTTATAGTGAATGAGAAACTACATTTGTTTATTTGAGAACCTACTTGTGGCCCTCTGTGTGTGTGTGTGTGTGTGTGTGTGTGTGTGTGTGTGTTACCTATTGGCGTGCTGGGCATGTATAGACATGGACTTCCCACCAAAGTCCTTGCCCCCGTAGAGATGCCAGACCACAGAGATCTCCCGCAGCACCACTCTGCTCTGGGGAACCGGGAAGCGGCTGGGGGCTCGGAGCAGGTCTGAGCTGCCTCGGGGCCTGGAGAAGTGACTGTCCTTCACCCTGATGGGCCCCGGGGACAGCACCGTCACCACAGGTTCCCCGTCCTTGGGCTGTGACAAACCCCACGTGTGGGCATTTTATGAGTAAGCATACGAGATAAGAGAGAGAGAAAAAAAAGGACCATAAAAGCGAGGAGCAAGACTCACAGGAATGCCCATGCCAGGAGCCTCCAAGATGCAAAAGTCGTCGTTGTCGGTGGAGCCCTCTGAGCCGTCGTCCGACATCATATCTGCCTGAGCCTCCGTTGCTGTGGCAACCAGCCCGTCAAGCTCAGAGTCGTCGCCCTGCAGGATGGAGGGGATGCGCTTCGAAGCTTCACCAGGGAACAGGTAGACGGAGACAGGCGATCCTCTCGGCATGGAGGGTGAACCTGGAGAAACGCAGAGAAGAATCATCAACAACACGGAAAGATTAGCGGGCTAGTCATTTTCCACAGCGACTAAAAACGTCCTGAGCTCGTGTGCACGGCACATACAGACACATATTTTACCACTTTTCTTACATCCGATATTATTGCAGTGTTAAGAGAAATCTTGGAAACCAGGGGCTGAGTTTCATCTCCTTCCCAAAAGGCACACAGTTAATTTGGTCAAGTTGTCACAATGCAACCGTGTGTCTGTAAACCAATTTTAAATAAATTTGCCCCCAATCCTCTTCCTATACACAAGGAAACATTTGCAGAACTTTAGTGAACCACGTCCGTTCACTATGATGCGTAAACTCTGCAGTACCTGGATCTGAACTCTCTTCTCGGTGGCTTTTATCTGTGTCGATTAAGGCATCAGCCAGGTCATACTGGTTGATCTCAGCGGTCTCAGCCGGAGGGCAGGGCAGCACAGACGCAGGGCTTTCTGACAGCTAGCAAGACAGAACATTACACAGACATTAAACTATTTAATGGCATCATTTTACCACTTTGTGAATCGATTCTATTACCCTCAGGAGTTCTTCAACGTCATTGCATTTATTCACCATCTATTATTCGTAATCTTTCTATTTCATGTAGAAGATGATATACTTAATATCAAACAATATTCTTTTCTTTGCTGCTTGCAATTTGTTAGTTACTCTGGGTACAACTAAATGTATAAAATCTGAGTAGAACGCTAAATGTAGGAGTTTGCACTTTTACTTTTTCCCTGAAACTCTTTCACTTTCTACCCTTAATTTAATATTATACACTTCTGTTTCTTCATATTGTCACTGGTGCACTTCTTGTCTTTTTGTTTCTACCATTTTCCCCCTCGTTTAAAGTTTTTTTTTCTTTCAAAAGAAAGTTATTTTGGGTTTGATAAACAGACTTTTTAAAAAAAACAAATGTATGTCTTAATTTAAATAAAATTAACTGGTGGTGCTTCACTAGTACCAAGCCATTACTTAATTCTTATTAATTTATAATTTTAATTCTCCAGTGGTCTTAATATGCCAGACTTACTGGTAATTTCTGGCCAGCGATTTCGGTGGGTGAGGCATGTCGCGGTGGGGGGTGCAGGTCACCCTGGGAGACCAGGTACTGCAGCAGATTGACCAGGGCAGCGCACGAGTCGGCACAGGTATGAAGGTGAACCACATTGTTGGAGCAACGGAGCTCAAAGAGAGGTTGAGACTGGAAAATAAAGAGAGGACACAGAGGAAGTATTTATAAATGAATAACAGGAGAATCTATAAAGATGGTGACAGAGAAGGGGGGGATGGGTGGGAGAAGAGGAAACACACGGAAGTATGTATGTAGATGGGAAGAGAGGGAAATGACGTAACAAATATCTTCAATCACAACCTTATACAACACCGTGTCTCCACTTCAGAAGAAGCAATGCTGTTGAGGAACTTATACACTTCACATGAGAACACTGACAAGATTTTCTCAAAACCTGAGGAAATGATGCATCTGATACCTGCGTTACTTTTCTAAATTAAGAGAAAAACTACACAAAATCAGTAATCCGGTGGAAAGATGTACATTTCTGCTCATTCTTTCACCACTTTAAATTAGCTGGAAAGTATTTTTTACCCAATCTCATTGGCCAGCTGCTAAAGCTGCAGCTATTCTTATTAACAGCCATACAAATTGGTGACTGCTTAGTACAGCCAATATAAGGCTAAATCAGCCCGACAACTGCTGACTGGCGCTGATCTGTTGAGTGAAAGAGGAGTTTTAATGCTTGTTAAGAATATCAGCATGATGTGAGGAGATAAAAGAATTAACACTGTGTGAACTCCTTGGTAAATCAATCATTTTGTGTTAAGTGTTAATACAGCCATCATAGTGTGAACAACAATATGCATTGGAGGAGTGTTTAGACACAAATGTGAAAATAAAAACAAAAAACTATTAAGAAATAAAGACAAAAAACTAAATAATAAAAAAAGTAAAAGATTAAAACACACCTGGATTGAGCAAATGCCTCAAAGAAAGACCAGACAACGGAAACGGAAACACCTTTCTCAGATATTTGTCCAGCTTGTTACTGATTGGCTAAAAAGGACAGCTGTGTCGTTGTTGAGGGACGGCATGTTTACTGGCGCCTTGTTGGTTTTGGTTCCAACTGAAAGGTGACCCTCGTCTTGAACTGCTGTATGAATCCTTTATTACAGTGAAGCTTCATTAGGAGGCCCCCGCTCGTTGGTGGTTTTTGAAGGAATTGAACAAAATGATAATGTTTTGTTTGCGTTCACATTTTCTCCGGCAGGGTTGGTCCTTTCTGTGCCGCGGTGCTGCTGAGTGAAAGTGAAGTAAACACGGGTATGTAAACAGATGGCGAGCACTCACCAGCTTCCCTGTATCGCTGCCTTTCCATGTGGTGATGGCGAGTTCCAGCAGGTCAATGTCCAGAACACACACATAGTCTGTGTGACACAAAGACGCACGGTGGTTTTTACGAGCGCAACTCTTTCTGACACAGATTCTTGTTTACGTCCCTAATATTGTCGACTGTATTGACCCAGATATAAGACGTCCCGGATTGTAAGATGACCGACCACCTTTTCAAGTTTTTGAAGATACAAAACACTTTGAGTAAAGAAGCAGACATCATGTTTAACATCTTTTAAAGTCAAGTTTTCTTTCTGATTTCCAATGTATTATTTCAAAAGAGAATCTGCATCAACTAGGATTCTGTTGTAACTTCCAACTTAATGCTATGATATCAATGCAACTAGTCTTGTTGGGAAGGTTTCCATGGTCCAAGGATTAGGTGTGTGCAAACGCAGCCAACAAATGTTATTTCATCCTTTTCATCATTCACGTCCTAACACACTAGTCCACGAAAGGGTGTGAGGATGATTTTGTTTTTGTGAGGATGATTTTGTTTAGCTCTCTTAGCAACGCAACTTAAGTAACAGTCTCACTCTGCGAGAGCGGTAAGAGCCGGTACTGAAAGAGAACATCTGCTGATGACACAAAAACAGTTCTTTCTACAACTACTCTGTAAGTGTACACACACACACACACACACACACACACACACACACACACACACACACACACACACACACACACACACACACACACACACACACACACACACACACACACACACACACACACACA
>JAVQJD010084056.1:0-13622 GCA_036023655.1 Nannoperca australis | reverse complement strand
GGACCTCCAGAATAGATGGAGGTGCGTCGTGTGGCGTCAGCACTCGGCTGCCTCCCGTGTCGATAAACGCTCGGCTGCACGCCGCCCCCCCGACTCTGCTCGTCTAACCAGTGTTTGTTTGACACTCTGCTGCCGGGCGTGATGGAGAGGCCCCCCCCCCCTCTCCCGGCGGACGTCCTCGCTCCTCCAACGAGCGCTCGGACCTCACGGACAAATGCTTTCAGACGGACGCACAGAGGCTTTGTTTCACATCTCTGAGACGAGAAGCAGAAAGGAACTCCCTCAGAAACAACAAGAGATGTTTTCTGGAGTAAATCTACTTACTTCTACAAACTAAAACGCCCAAATCCTTCAAATGAAGTGTAGATTTGTCTCCATAAACAGCAGATTCTGTGTTAACATGCTCCCGTAGGCCTGTCTGTTGTTGTCAGGCTGTGAAACTGAAGCATGTTCAGACAAAAACCACGTCTGAAGGCTCTGATCTCAGTGTGCTCAGGTTGTCCATCCAACACAGGAACTAGTTTTCCTCCTTCGTCACAGTGGAGCAGAAACACGAGGGAACGTCAACACAGAGACGGCTGGAGACAATACAGACAAGGAGACAAACCTGAAGGGAACTGACTTTCTAACCCTGAGGAGCAGGTACCGCTCCTACGCCCTGAACCTGAGGGCTGTAATGCAGCCGGGACACAACTTAAACCAGCCCTGTAAGAAGGCTTCCATGTTGTTTCCACTTTGAGCTGAAATTACAAGACGTGGATTTGTTTGGACGTCCGTCACCACCAAAACTCCCCCCCGGCGCGATGACAGGGGAGAAGAAGCTGCGGTGTAAACAAGCTGCTGGGGAATCCTCGGGAGTTTAGTTTACTGGGCTTGTAATTGAGCACTTTCATAAACACAAACTTTGCCGCTGAGGTTCAAGAAGAAGACTGTAGGTGTGATTACAGCCTGCGAGAACATCTGTGGATTTATGGTTCCCAGGAGATGCACGGGAATCTAAAAACTGACCCGAGCGTCAGGCAAGCGAACAAACAGCCATGCAAACGGTCCCCAATGACCCCCAGCGTCTCCAGGAACCCTGCACACACTGTCCTGCTGTGCACGTAAACAGAGCTGAAGAAGATGAAGAGGAACCACAGAGCAGATAAAGCTTCCTCCTCAAGGACACTGAAAACCAGCTGCAGGAAGCAGGAAGCTGAGGGCCGTTGGTGGACCGACTGAACACTTTTGATGAAGCACAAGGTTCTGTGGACTGTTGTTGCCTGATCCAGTCTGTCTGGGAGTGAAGACAGCTGCTGTGACACGGAGGACGTGCATGAGGAACAACGTGGTCCAAGTTGAAATCAAGGATTTTGTTAAACGAGGGATTTAAAGGTCCCGGGTTCTGGGAAACCTTCAGGAATCAGACACGCAGAGCTCCTGAGCAGACTGCAGTATCGATCCGGCTTCCTCCTGCATCTCGTCCCAAGTGGGCCACCTCTGACCCCCACAGTTCAGCCGCTGAGCCACAAAGCCCGGCAGGCAGCGCACTGCGTGGTGATCATCGTCTCCGCCAATCACAACAGGCGACAACAATAAGCAGAGGAAGAGAAAGCAGTTTTAAAGAACTTTATTAAAGAAAAATAGTCCCTCGAAATAGAAGAAGACATTAAACGCATCATTACAGTGATTCATGGTTAAAGTCCCGTCTAATGTGACTGCGTATGCACGAGCAGCACTGATATGCAGATCTGCTGACCTGGTTTCAGTCCTTGCTTTGGCCTGGTTCGGTGGCTAATTAGCGAATGCAAACACCACCAATGGCTGCAAGACGAAGCACGTCAGGACAACAATTAGTCTAAAAGAGCTATTAGCTTCCTGACCAGATGACGCTCTGCAGGAAAACTCCACAGCAAGTCCTGCAGAGGAGAGACGCATGCAGTCTGAGGAGGAACACCTTCTCGTGGTTTCATCATCACGTCCTTTTTAGTCTTAATTACTTCATTATTGCTCCTGATTGTGATCCTCTGACCCGTAATTACAATAACAGATCTGTGCAGTGACTCCTGGAGTACGAAGTTCAGAGGAAACAGGACAATCCAACCATAAAAGACTAAGACAAACCTCCCACTGACAGCAGAGAGCTCAGGAGAGGGGGGGAGCCCTTGATTAGGAAACGAGAGCTGGGCTGGGGGGATTGTTAAAAGAGGGGAGGCCTCCTACCTCCGAGAGCCCGGCTGAGTGTGAGCGGGGGCGGGAGGCCGCCTGCCGAGGCTTCACGTCGCCACTTTGGGCTCGCGTTACGGCCGGAGCTGGGCGGCGTGTGCGTGCGAGGCCCAGCAGACGGGGTGTCGGCTGTGATGGAGTTCCCCGTCAGTGAGAAATGTGTCATTACACCCACGTGTACCCCGCGTTACACTGATTATCCTGCAGCTTCCTGCTGCTGCAGCAGCTGTAGGTGGAGGCAGATAAAGTGTTGCTACACGTACGACCAGACGCCCTCAGACACCGCGCCCAGGTTCTTTATTCTGCACGGATCTAAAGATCCTGAGTGCTGAGAGGATCCTCTGATTCCATCAGATGTTTCCAGGTTGGTGATGTGTCATCCATCACGTTTTTACCGTACACATCCAGGTAGGTTCAGGGGTCATCAGCGACAACAACCACAACAACCGTAACCACAAGAGATCCACACACCGGGCGCAGCAGTGTCCCGGACCCTCCACCGGGTATAAACTGCTGTTTATATGAAGCTCCAGGTGAAGGTTGTACGAGCACAAAGCCCGGGGTCAGTCAGCCGGGCGGACACGGAGGAGACGCGGCGCCGTGACCCTGAACCGTGGAGTTCCTGAACCGTTCGCCACGGCAACAAAGGGCGGCCAAGCGAGGGCCGAGTCTCAATACAGAAACAGAAACCAGAAGAGCTATTTCTGCAGAGGAAGAGGAGGTTTATCCCTCATAACTGCATGTCTCACAGGGCACAGGCCTTTCCCAGCATGCACCGGGACGGGACTGATGTTCAATGACGTCCTTCAACTGATATTTATATATATATATATATATATATATATATATATAACATTAACACCTTTATTTAACCCCCCCTCCCAGTGGAGCACCAGAGGACCATGGAAAGTCCTCATTAAGAGTTATTCCACAGTGTTCGAAGTGATCTAATCGGCTTCACGCTGCACCTGAGTGTGTTTACGAGGGAAAATCCTCCTGGTGTTGAATTAAGAAAAGAGCAAAGTCATATTCTGATGTTTTAACAGTTGCTGTGGGGGGAAAGTTTGCAGCCTTCCTGAAACACAACACTTCTCGCTCTCTCAGACCGGAGCTTTTAAAACCCACCTATGTGACAAACCCGGTGCTTCGTAAAGATTTATAACGGCCAGACAAACACCAGACTGTGTGTTTACCCTCACGCCAGCTTTGATTTCCACTGTAGCCCAGCTAATTAGCTGTTATTGCTAATCTCCAGCTGCTTTCTGCAATACTTACAAGGCAATTAGCGTGCCTCTTCTCGTTCCACGGTAACTTGGCAAAGACGGCAGCTGTGTGCCGCTGCAGAGGGCAGGAGGCTCGGGCCTGTCGCTGCCTCAGAGCGCGTCAGCGTCACGTGGAAACAAACTTTATTTCCTTACAACAAGGTCTAAGTCCAGTTTGTATCCCTCTCTGACCTGTGAGGATTACATCTCTCTAAATATACACTTGATTTGGTGGTAAACATCTCTGAGAAGCAGATCTCATGATGAGGGAACTCCCTCAAACTCACGTCCTCCACACGGAAAGACAAATCCCTCTCAGCATCTAATCCTGTTTCTGACTTCCCTCAGTGTGCACTAATGTCTCTGTGACTAACAGCAAGAAACATGGACGCCGGGGGATTCCCATCAGTCTCATGGCACCATGGTGGTCCTGCAGACTGCGGTTGTGCTGGTCACAACCACAACAAGCTGCTAAAACCCTTGAGTTAGTCTGGACTTCACTAAAGAGCTGAGCTGAGCCATGACGTGCGAGCATGAAGTGAGAGGAGATTGAAGGGTTTGGCATGAAATGGCGGCAGTGCACGGAGCTCAGAAACCTCCTCCTGGAGCAGAAAGAGCAGAACAGACGGTTCCTCTCAGACCAGATCCCAGATCAGGGACAAGAGTTATGCTTCCAATGGCACAAAACAAGCACCAGATATCTGTGGATTAATGAGGTCGTTACAAATGAAGCTGCTGTCAAAAATCACCTTTTACAGCCAAAACAAACGTTTTCAACAATAAAATAATAACAAACTACTGCTTATTTAGACCCTGATGTTGATCCTCTGTTGTCTGTCGTCGTGTCTTGACGCCCTGCAGCCGCCCTGCAGCCGTCCTGCAGCCGCCCTGCTGCCCTCCTGCTGACGTCCTGCAGCCGCCCTGCTGCCCTCCTGCAGCCGCCCTGCTGCCCTCCTGCAGCCGTCCTGCAGCCGCCCTGCTGCCCTCCTGCTGACGTCCTGCAGCCGCCCTGCTGCCCTCCTGCTGCCCTCCTGCAGCCGTCCTGCTGCCCTCCTGCAGCCGTCCTGCCCTCCTGCAGCCGTCCTGCTGCCCTCCTGCAGCCGCCCTGCTGCCCTCCTGCTGCCCTCCTGCAGCCGTCCTGCAGCACGGCCTCTACACTGACACAACACGGATCCCTCTGTTTGCTTAATAGGTCACAAGTTAAAACACACGCGCAGCATGTCCACATGTGCACTGTTTTCATTAGGACGTCGCAGTCCATCCTCCTCCTTCACACACTGCACTTTGAGTTGGAGCTCCGAGCAGCGTTCACTGTGTAACACAGCTCGTACTAAGTCTTTACGTTTTAACCGTTCTGTTTTCAAGGTTAGGAAAATGCTTGAATTGGAATATACTCCTTGAAAACTGTGACCCAGTTGTCGTATTTGCTTGTTGTCTCCTGGCATTTATAGATTATAGATGGAGTCTGGACATGTGTGGTTTAGGCACCTTGAAAGTGCTTGAATTTGACTCTGATCATACAGAGCTTCATGAATGAAGAATTAACTTCCTGTCTCAAATCTGACAACCGGAGCAGCCGCCATGTTTACTGAGAGCTGTCAATCATCTGCTGTCTGCTTCAATTCATGACACAGAAATAGAGTTAAATGCTTTTAATGTGTTGATGCATTTAAGGAAATGTAGTTCTTTTGATAAGTCTTCATGCTGAACCCACACAGACCTGGGACCTGCCCCTGAACCTCCGAGGCGACCTCTCAGGGGGGTGGAGGTCTAGTTTGCAGTCTGATACCAAACAGGAGGAAAGTCCCTCCATCCCCCCATCGCTCCGACTGCTCAGCTGTAAATCTGCTGTTGCTGTTGGAGTCTGTGGGAGCAAACCTTGACGGCTCGGAGAGATTGATGTCTCCAGACGCCGCCTGGAGCTCGCGGCTGCATATTTCAGCGCTGGGACGGCTTCCGTCAACCAGCCGTACTCACTGAAGCTCAGAGAGAGTGGTGGGAGCCAAAGCACCGGTACATCTTCTAGAAGTACTCTGGACATGAAGCTGGAAACGCAGTGTGAGTGTCTGCAGCTTTATCTGGGCCATGTTTTTACAAGTTTCCTTAATGAGCCTGAAAACAACTCAGAAGTTTGGAGCAAGAGAGGCCAGAAAGACTCGTGTGTTGTTCTAAAAGCTGGTTTGTGTCCAGAAATCTAAAGAGAGGAAAAAACACTTGGTACGTTTAATCTTCTGGTCCCTCAGACCGGCCGCTCCCCCGAGGGGAGCTTCACATCAAACAGGACGAGGGGAAAGTCATCAAGCTACATGTTTACAAAGAGCCAGAGTGTGTGTGTGTGTGTGTGTGTGTGTGTGTGTGTGTGTGTGTGTGTGTGAAGTGGTCTCACATAGGGGTTCTCATGTGGAAACAGTCGTCCAGAGAGTCACTGTAGTTACTGGGAAACTGAACTGAGGCACCACGCACATGGACAGGCTGCTGTTAATGACGTCACAGTGTAGCCTGGTCACTTGGGAATGACATCACACTGTCTCTTGTTAATGATGTCACGGTGTAGCCTGGTCACTTGGTAATGACATCACACTGTCTCTTGTTAATGATGTCACGGTGCGAGTATGTAAATACTTTTCTTTACAAAGAAAGATGGCGGTGATTGAAGCCGTCTGCAGCAGCAACACAGTATTGTTAATGTTTCCGTGGTTTGTCCCGGGCAGGGCCTCATTTCGACAACACAGAGGCAGGACGAAGAGAAAAGAACCGCCCCCTCTTCTTCTTCTTCCTCCACTTCTCAGGAAGATTAGTGGCCGCCCTTTTGGAGTAGGAGGTGGATGCTGAGTCCTTTCGCGGTCGCATTTTTCTCTGCCAGCGGGCCTGACCCCCCGAGTGCTCTCTGTGCAGCTCGCTAGCTTGCGGTGGGGGCCCGCGCACCCAGCCACCATCAATTACTCACTGTCCGCTGGCCCCCAGATAAAGAAATCCATCTTTATCACTAACTCCCCTCTCTTAAATCACTATTTACACACCATTCATCTAACAGAGGAGCTCAGGATTCACTAATCCCACGGTTTCCAACAGGCCGGCTGGACGCAGAGTCCTCGGCTCCACTCTGACTCTCAGGCTGGATGAGACCTGAGGCATGTCTCTAATCCCTAAACCCTAAAAAACACACTGGACCACTTTACTGAGTCAGTACTGGTCTCAACATGTATTCAGGATTAATCCCACAGATCAGCAGGAACCTGAAGGCCACCTGCTAAAGACACAAACGTCTTGTTTTCAGTTTCCTCTACGACGTCTTAATGCTGCTTTAAAGTGTCTCCACACTCCCTTTCATGGATAAAACAAACAATCAATACAATAACTGATTGAAGATGGATGGATTAATTACAGACTGATCAAATCTGGACATGGATAATCAGGAAAATGTGCTCAATATTCATATATGTGTTTCAGTTCTGCAGCGTAAAACACAAAGTACAAGCTTTCTTCTTTCCTGAAACATCTTCTCAAGCGTCTGTTTAGCCTGTTTAGGTCTGCCCCCCCCCGCCCCCCACCCAGCATGCCCTGGGGCAGCCTAGGAGGTGCTAAGTACTTACCGTCCCTCCCTGCGGACCAGCCAGGCTCTGCAGAAAGACCTGGGAGGCTGCAGGGAGGGACGGGGGGGGGGGCGGGAGGCGCATCAATCTCCCTCTCAAATGACAAACTCACTCTCAGCAAGATGAATGTCATGAGCCACCAAAGCCAGTTAATCAAATCATTAGTTTCCTCTGGCCTAGTTTACGAGCTCCAGCTCAAACAAAAGCTTCCTCTGCTGCAGTTTTCTGAAATACCTCTGGGTCAGGATAAGAATCATCAGGGGGACCTGTTGATACGATCGAAAGCTCCAGAACAGCTCCTAAAAGGACCTTGTGGTGCTGTTTGCATGCTCGAGAATGACCCTTGATCCTCAGCCTTTAAGCTAACGTTGACGACGAGGAATTTAAACATGTCTCACTGCTGAAGAAGAGCATGTGACGTGACTGAAAGCTCCAGGACATTATTTATCCTCTTGAACCCAACGCAGGGTTTCCAGGTGAAATTCTGCGTCGGGTTCTGAAAGTGCCTGAAAATAAAAGGATGGATTTTTGAAAAGGCAATAACTCTGAATTTAACCAATCCAGCGGAAATCCGATTCCCCCCGAGCCGCGCGACACGTCTGTGGACTCCTAAACACGGGGACGTCCTCCCCCCTAATGCACGCCGACGTTAATTCTCCAAACTGACACATGCATCAATAACGGCCGGCGGATTCTTTGTCATTTCACTGCATTTCTCACCGATATTTCCCCCTAAATACCTTCGGTTATTACGAACGGGGTAGAAATCATAAAGGTCCCCGAGACGGCGTAGATCTGCACGCCGAGGCCCAGACAGATGCGTGCTGTCACAGGAAATACAAGAGCTCGTTTGAATCTATTAGGCGGGCGGCAGAGTCCAGGCTCGGCCAGTTCTGCCTGAAACTCTGGCACCGAGCGAGGGTCCAGAGTTCATCCTGCCGTGTTAGACGGGGTGGGGGGGGGAGGAGCAGATAGGAGCGTCTGGAGCACCTGGGTCCATCCTAATTGACTCGGAGAGCGGCGTATCCACCTTCTTCAAACCAAGTGACTCTCACTTGAGCTTCATTATATGCGCACCCCATTTCCATAGGCCTCTGGGAACGGGACCCAAAACAAATGACCGCTCCGTGATAAATGGTTCCATTAGCAATCCAGATTGTTAAACTGTGATATAACAGATCGGAGAGGGGCGCAGGGGCCCATTCATCCTCCTCCCTTCTGCACACATGCGCCGCTGTAAATAGCTTGTTTTTATGTGTAAAGAACATATTAAAACTCGGCATTAGCCGTGTCCTTTGATAGAGAGGAAATTGTTCTAAATAAATAACGCGGGACGGGAATATAAAGCAGGGCGGGCTGTTATACAGCCGGCGGCGAGGCTCAGAGGTGGGCATGACTTAGGTGACAGGAATCCTGCAGCCGACACTCAACAACACGCTGACAGTAAAAGAGCCGGAGCAGCAGCACTACATCACACACGTCTGCAGGTTCAAGGACCTCGCCTCATCTCGGGCTGCATATTCACTTATCAGGGCCCGGCTGCACCAATAATAATGCATATTACGCCGATAAGTAATTGCTCTGTCTCGACACAGTGGCAGACGGTTGGGGTTTTCAGCACTGAGGCCTGATATCTGATTGGTGGAGACGGCGGCGGTGAATCGCAGCTTCTTGTTAGTTTAAGATTAAAATAGGAGGCGGATAGAGGGGAAGAGTTATGGAGGGGCTTTTTGTTTTAGCTGAGAGAAGATTAAAAACTCAGCAGCTGCTGTGGAGTTCGGGCGGGGTTAGCCCGAGGGTCGACGCAACAACAGCAAACAAAAAGGCTCTTTACAATCACCTGAGCACCATCAGCAAAGTACTACTTTATTCTCTAATTGGACCCGTTGGTAATGTGACTTTTTCTATTTTCTGCACAAGATCACATATTTGTTTTCCTAAATAACCAAACTGCAGTGAGAGCGAGTAGAAACGGACAGTTTGAGAGGATTCATGGTGTAAAGCTGCACACCCTGCATCAGGATCAGGATCTATCTGCATTGTTTGCTCTATAAAACATCTGGAAACAGTGGAGACGTCATCACATATTTATTCTTTATTAGTTTGCTGTAACGTGAGACCAAGAAAAGCAGCAAAATCTCCCATTTGAGACTCTGGAACCACCAAATGTTTGTGAATACGTCTTAAAGGCGGCGCCGAAGCCAACGGACCCTTTAAAACCGCCCTGGGGTTTAGTTTTTCAGAGGTCATCCAACCTTTGCATCGACAGGACGTGTGGTAGAGACCAGAAGGGTCAGCTTTGTTCAAATATTGAACAAACGTGAAGAAACACATGTGAAAGTGACCACATTGATATTCTCTTATCAACAGTTAATGCTGGATTCCTCCATGGTGGCAGGCCACCAGGTTCCCCATCACAGAGACCACACGTCACTAAACCACCAGCTGGATTTCCATTTCAGAACGTGGCCCCGTCACTCCGCATCACGTCAGTCGTCCTCCACCTTTCAGTAATTCCTCCCTGTTATACTCTGGAGGTAAGAACAAGGTCTTTTAACCTCATTATCCCGAGCTTTCATCACGCGTTGGCTGACATCTTTAAAACATGCATCCTTTTTTTTGCCTCTCATGTCCACACTCGCTGCAATGATACCTCCGCAGGTTGATCGCGTACTTGAAATGTGGGTCAGCGCTTTGACAGGACGAACTGCCACTGCGTTCTCCCGATCACCTCTCGTCTCTGAGATGTGATCTTATGTGGTGCACACAAAACGCCTGAAACACCTGGAGACATTTCACAGACCTGAGACAGAAACGTATTTGTTGTAAGATGGCTTTAAAGACGTCAGGTGCTCTGAGAGACGAAGACGAACTGTTCCCAACACGTCCGCTCCCTGAAACGCTTCATTTACTCTTTAAATCATTTACACATCCTGTCCTGGATATATTCCTGCTACTTTTTGTGGTGAGAAGCCTCTTTTTGGGCTCCACTTCCAGCTTTGTTCCTTCCTGATCAATTAATGAGTGTTTCTTTATGATGGCAGGCCACCAAGTCCTTCATTAATGAGTAAAAAATGTCGCTAAATCACGCGTTTAATTTCCATTTCAAAGGCGGCCCCATCAGCCGGCATCTCTGTCGGCCTGTGGAGCTGCGCGTCGTCCTCGGCTCCACCTCTGAAGCTCCAGCAGACATTTAGACTTGTTCTGCATTTATACTCTGGAGGTAAGAACAAGGTCTTTCAGCCTCATTACGCCGGCCTTTCATCACACGCTCACTGACATCTTTAAAGCATGGATCCTGTCTTTGTGGCTGCGAGAGAGCGTTGCTGCTGCTCTTCATTTAGTTCAACAACACAAACACTGGTTCTCACCTGCCCCCCCCCCTCCTCTGGTCATGTTATCTATTCATCGTGTGTTTATGGGCTCAAATGGTCCCACACTCCTCGACTGTACCCACCACTTGATGCGGGGCGATCCGCATTAACGATGCTCTTTTAAGGGTGTATTTGAGATTCCTGTCAGACTCTCTACTGTAAGTCACCTCTGACTGCTGCTGGTACCTTATCAGGCCCGAGGAGAGCCGCGAGGAGCCACTTTATCTTTCTAATGTATATTTCATCGGCCGTGTTGGCCCCCCCGGCGAGACCCGGTCTCGTTCGGAGGCCTGACAGACAACCGGACACCAGACTCTCACCCAGATCCAGCTGCTGCTTTGGGGGAAGGTTTGTAAAGAAGCGTGCGTTACCTCTCGTCTCCGAGGGTTTCTTCGGGAGCTCGGAGAATCCGTTCACGTCCATTTTCTCTTTTTTCTCTGCGGCTCTCGGTGGTGAAGTCTCCATCGCCAAACGTCTGTGAAAAGGAGCAGAAGAGGAGGCTGTTAACGGGAGGGCCGCGGTGAAAACACTCAGGAAGCAGCGAGAGGATCAGACGATCCTCGAGCGCCGGGGATTTCTCCCCCGTGAAACCCCTGCGACCCGCGGGTGCACTTGCTTTGTGGCGGCGGGGTTAAAGGGGACGGGGGGGGTCGCAGCTCGCATGTCATCACAGTTTATTTGACTGTTGACCTCTGTGCTATTCAGACCGGCTTTGTGGCGCGAACAGTCGGAACAATGCTGCTTCAAAGCTCAAGACTCTTTATTCAGGCTCCATTAGGTTTAACTTTCTCACTAACACTGTTAAATATTTACACATTTATACTTAATAATGATTATTATTACCGTGACGCACTGAAACGATTAGTTTAATTAATAATCTCTGTTTTATATCAGATTTAATCCACATCTTCGTTTTGTCTTGAGCTGTAATTGTTTTGTATTTTATCTGATATCTTCTGTGCATTTTCACCATTTTCTGATCATTTCTAGATTAAACAATTCCCACGTTTATTTAAAAGATGTATTACAGATTCACAAATGCTGAAAACAATTATTTCTTTTTAATATTGTGTCCATCTAATTTAGTTTAATTTAATTTAATTTAATCTTAGAGTTGATACTAGAAACTGCTCTCAACAAATTCTTATTGTCCTGGTGTGTTAGAGATATTTTACATTATTGGTGCATTACTGAGAAATAATGTTTTGATGGTAAATAATAATACAATTAAATAAAATTTGCACTTTTCTTTCTGCTGGAAGATTTTATTTAAGTAAAAGAAATACGGTGACCAACGTGGAAACCTGACGTCACATTTACACGACCAGGTGCGTCTGAGCGGGGCTTAATAAGAAGAAGGGGTCATATTCTGCAGCTAAAACCCCGGTAACGGCCCCGGTAACGAGCGTCGGCTGCAGGTCACACGCTTCACAGGGCCGGCGGCTCGTTGAGTATTTAATGACAGAAACCCTGACTGACAGATCTGTCTGGTGTCTTTACTGCCGCGGATGAATCAGTGTAACAGGTGTGGGAGGCCGGGAGTGAAGCCTCATGGGAAGTCCCCCACACACACACACACCCCACACACACACACACACACACACTCCTTTAGTGGAGGTGATAGATGAGGCACGTAATGGCAGTCTTTCACGCCTGCAGGCCTCTGATCTGTCCCCCGCAAGTCATTACTAGTCAGGCTTAACATTTGCTGTTCACACATTTAGCAGCTTGGTGATTGTTGTTTGTCCTGCAGCCTCAAAGAACACTTAAACCTAACACACTGGTCATCTTTTCGTATATATTAAAATATATATATATCCCTGACAATGTTCATTTGTGAGCAGATTAGTTTGGTTTTAATCCTGCAGACTAAAACGTTTTAGGTTCAGTTGAAAGTCCTGTAAGATAAAGATTGCTGTTAGCATTGTAGCCTTAGAAAAGCTTATGCTAAGTTTTTTAACCAACTGTAAATTTTTTAAAGCACAAATGCTATTTATTTTATTTGTTTTAATAGCATGCTAGCAAGGAACTGGCTACTCTTGTGATATTAAGGTTACTGTTAGCATTCACAGCACGTCTGAAGAGGTTATTGCTCAACTTTTCCATATATTCCCCCAATATGTAGCGTAGTATAGTACACAGATACAAGGCTACTGGTGGTAGCAGGAGTTAGCATGCTAGTTTAATTGTGTACATGAAGATTAGTGTCAGAAAAAGCATTTAACTGTGTGCACCAGCCTGGAATCAGCTCAATTACTCGTTTGTAATTGAGTTGTCTTTTTTGAAGCAAGTAAAAATCCAGACTTGTGTCTGAATTAGCAAACAGGGAGCAGGTTAGCTTAATGTTGGCAGTGCTGCTTCAGAAAGCTTTGAAACATCCTGAAAAACGTCCTCCTTGAGCGAGTGTTTGTTTACTGAAGTGCTTTTTAACAGCTAACTGGGAGTTAGCATGCTAGCTTCTTTTGAGGCCCGAGAGAAGAGCTATAGCTTAATATATATTTAATATATTCCTGAAAAACAGTGAGTGGCTAGTATTTTTTCTTTTTAAACTAGTATTTGTTACTTTTTTAATAGCTTAAATACAGTTGAAGAAGCTCAGAGGGAGTTAGCAACTTAGCGTCTTATCTTGTTACTGTTAGCTTATAGCTACTGTTTAGCCTAATGTCAACATTATAATATATTCCCAAAATATTTGCACTTATATGAGTATACACCAGCAACTAGCATTGGTGGAAGCAACATTAGCACCTCTCCCTCTGCAACATTATGTGCAACATTACCTTCAGTTGCTGCTAAGCGAGTAAACGAGGAGAGAAGCTAACAGGAGAAGCTAACAGCCACGTGAGCAAGTCAACAGCTCAGTTACTGGTGTAATTAACTGACTGCGGGTCGGCCTGAAAGGGCCCCACAATGCTCCATTTCAGGGTAATAGCCAACAAAGAGATCCTTACAATAAATTTATTTAAGGAAGCAACAACTCCAGAGTACCCCCCCCCCCCCCCCCTCCCACTCCTCCCCCGGCTCATTGTGCTGAAATCAATTGTTCTGTCACTTCATCCTTTCCTTTCACTTAAATCACCACTGCTCTTACTGCTGCGACTCCTTTCTGCTGCTTCTGCATGAAAACCTGCATCTGTAGTTTTACATTCACTAACTAGTTATTATAAAAACATCTGTACAGTTTTACA
>JAVQJD010084054.1:0-23303 GCA_036023655.1 Nannoperca australis | reverse complement strand
CCCCCCCCCCCCCCCCCCCCCCCCCCCCCCCCCCCCCCCCCCCCCCCCCCCCCCCCCCCCCCCCCCCCCCCCCCCCAAGCAGAAGCCACCTCAGGGTGGAATGACAGCCTTCAGTTTTTTAATTGTGCTTCTGTGGTGCATTTCTACCAAACAATGAGTTTGTCAGTGAAGTAAAAAGCACAGTTGTTGCTATTGTTGTCATTTTAGTGTCTCACTGTAAGTTACTGTTTGAAATGTAGATTCATGTGTTTTTTTAATTCTTTAAGTATTGAAGCAGTGCAAATTGACTGATAATAAGATGTTTATTTCTATGAAATTAACTGAGGCTATTTATCTAGTAATCTAAGTAACTAAAGTAGTTTAGAAATAAAGAAGTCTATAGCCATGTAACCAACTTGGAACATCAATTGAAGCTGTTGTTCAGCCGAACATGCTATTTTACAGTTATATTTTGGTTTTGTAAGTGTAAAGGACTGTAAAGACATGCTGTTTCTAGATATAAATCTTAATGTTGTTGTGAACTTTCTAACATTGAATTTCACAGCTAAGTGTTAAACCGCTGAAAGTTTGAGGCAGGCCTCGTTCCTCCCCACAGCTACAGTTTCTGTGTGCATTTGCATGTATTTGTTGTGTACATCTGTATGTAAATGTGTAAGTGTGTGTACTGTATTGCTATTAATGTGCTAGCTGAGTGACACTGCAAATGAGGAACTCATACAAGCAAAAACGGTATAATAATGAACTCTACACTGAAACGTCAGGAAGAAAATATAAGCTTCAACCATTTCCTTTTCATATGTGAATAAATTATTATACTTCGTACACACAATAAGATCCAGTCTCTTTCATTGATGTTTTACTGCATTTTAAAGTAGTTGCAAATACATGGAACAAGGTACTGTCTATTAATAGTACTGAAATGGAGACTGTGTTAAAACACCACAATATTGATTTACCAGTATGTTGAAGTACTATGTTTTCTTTTTATAAATAACTTAAAGTATTACAGTCACAGATTGGCCTTAGATTCCAATTGTAAAATGTTTTGTTGGACATGCGCAAGTTTAACAGTGTGACAAAATGGCAAGTACATAAATCCCAAAAGTACGGATGGAAGGGAAGGAAGTAATTATAGTTTTCCTGTTTATGAGATTCTTTAATGCTAGGTTATCTTAACAGCTTCAAAACTCTTGAGGTTTTTGGTCTTTCTTTGAGGTTCTTTTGGGAAACTCCGCTACAGTGATTTTTTTAAGGGTGGAGCAACTAAATGCATCTCAGGAATGTTTCACTCCTACTCATTTCCTCCTTACTACTTCTCCTCTCCTGCCAGGACAAAACTTGGAGAAGATGAGCAGAGAAAAGAGAAGCACATGAGACATCTTCATTCTCGATCATTAATAATAGAAAAACTATTGATGAAGTAGCCCTGCCATAACTGATTAAAACCATCCCGTTATCTGCACTGTTATGCAACTAGTATTCATGTAGGCTACACAGTATTTCTATCTAAGCAGTCATGCATGAATTATGTCTGGTTTTCTCAGACTGGAATTCTTTCCTTCATGTCCTAGTCCTCTACAAATAAATAAAATAAAGAAAACTGCCTTGCCTTACAGTCATGTGGGTAACAACCCTACAACTCAAAAGGGATGACAGCCTACACTTCTTTGCAAGCTATCAATGAATATTGTACAATATAAATTGAATATTGAACAGTGAAAGAGTGAAAACACTTTCAGAGGAAACACCTTGGCATCCTGGTCTGGAACTCTGGCCCAGTGCTGGCAAATGTGTAATAAATATGTTGGCAAAGGTCCCTGCTTGCATCCACAAGTGCAGACTTCTGAACACATTTGATTAAACGTGATACTTTTTCATACCCTTGTAATACAATTAAAAATCTCCTTTTAGCTCCTTTGCAAGCTCAGAACAATACACAGGCGACTGGATGTAGTGAAACAGTGACAGTGTGATTAAACACCCATTAAAACTTAATTCACAGAATTATTCACCACCCATTAACCTCTTGTGTTTTTGGAGAATACTTGGCAAAATGTCAAAAAAAAAAAGTCTAAATGTTCAAATTTTTCAGATTTTATCAGACACAAACATAAATACATAATTCTAAATAAATAGTACATAAAGAATGTATGTAAAAAAAAAAAAAAGAAAACATACATAGGCTAACACATCAAGTTTACAAGAAACTAATGATCAACTCTGTACAGTATCCGTTTGGGCTCACAAGATATTAGTTATTATTTCCATAACTAAAATACTTTATAAGTTACCAGGTCAATTAAAATACATTAATTGTAAGAAAAGGTGATAAAATCGCAGTAATAACCTCCACTATTATCATACTATTTCTGTTTCTGTCATTATAATTATAATCACTTTGTATTTTGGGCTATTTTATAAACATAAACACACAAAAATAAATAAACGACTCGACCCGCGCTTCTTGATGACGTGTATTGATTGGACTCCAGGCGCGCGGCAGTGCAGTTGGAAAGGGGATTTCTGTAAACGGCTTGAGGCTGCCTCCCTCACTAAGAGGATTGGGAAACGATCGATTTCTGCCTCGAGTGCTGACACCATGTCGATGTAGTGTCCCAGCTGAACAGTCTCTAAAAACCCGAAGAGGAGAGGGGGCAGAAGGAGCTGGAAGATGAGCACCGGAGCGGGCATCGACTACAGCGTCTGGGACCACATCTATGTTTCAGACGATGAAGACGTGGCCTGTCCGTACGTCGACACGCCGAGCTTGTTCAGAATGAGACACCGGGTCAGCAGTGACACTTGTAGTAGTAGTAGTGACGTTTGGAGTCCTATACCTGGTTAGTTTTACCAATAGAAGTGACTTAGTAACAGAGCGACAACCAGATGAGTCGATACAGAGAGTTAGTTAACCAACACAGGTGTTATACAGAAATCTGTGACCCCTCGGATTCTGTGACGCTCTGACCATGATAAATGTGTTTAACAGCTGGAAATCCTTATCAGGTAACAATGAGGGGTCACAGTTTGTGTAACAGCTCGTTGGCCAAGCTGATATTACCAGTTGTTTCTAGATGTTTACAGATATTTTGGTATGATATACATGTAACAAGTAAATGAAGTGCAGAAATACCAAAGTTATGTTTTGAGGTAGAACATAAAAGTCCACCGTTGACCTTACTAGAACTTTCCAGATCTTACAGCGGTATGGTAAGGAGCACTAGCCTTTTCCAGAGCTTTCTACTGCATCTCATGGGCATCATTATCTATTTGTCTTCATTCACTGATGACCACGACTTGCAATTAAATCCCCTGAAAAAAAGCTAATACGTGGAGCTTGATTTAAGATTACTTGGTCAAAATGTTTAAGGTAATTTAGAAACTCACAATCACAGTTTACCCATAAGACAACGCTGTTCATTTTTCTTTCTGTCATTACAATAAAATTATTTAAATAATGAAAATTCGTTTAGTTTATATTTTTATCATTGACTAATCTGATCAATCGGTTACTTTAAAAACTGAAAAAACGCCATTCACAATTGCTTAGAGCCCAAAGCGAAGCCTTCAGTTTGCTTGTTTTGTCTGGCCACCAGTCCAACACCGAAACACATTCAGTTTACTGTTAAATGTCAATTAAAACAGCAAATATTCACATTTGAGAAGAAAACCAGAAAATGTTAGGGTAACTACAGGTGATCTTAAATCTGAAAATTATGATTTGAAAACAGTTGCCAAATCATTTTATGTTGATCGACTGCTCGTTGCAGCTCTACAGTGATTCACAACTTCTTGACTTGTGACCCCTTAAAATGTCTACCTGTGAACTGTTGTCAACCATCAGAAATAAATACATTTTATAAATTTGTTCCTCTTCTGTTAAGATTCATCTTGTAAGCCCAAATTTGTAAAATCACAAATACTTGAAATTAAATATATAAAAGTTGGGACTATTATTGTTCTTAATTGCACTGAACAAGTACAGTTTCTGTGGGTCTGGTTCTGTCACTAATGAGCTTAGCTGCTGCCTCTCTGTCACGTGACTAGTTAAGTGAGAAGTCCAGAGTGACTTGTTGCCTCCAGCATCCTCCTGGTGTTCTTTGTCTACTTCATTACAGTATCTGATATTGCAGAGGTGTGGGGAAGCTGAAATGATACCACTGGCTGATGCTTATTTCACTACAATGTACACATTTGACCATGTATGTGTTCTTTAAGATAACTAAATGAGGCTGAACACTGAACACAACTGAGTCATTCTGATCCTTCCCCTTGTGTTGTTTTTACTTTTCAAGCAAAAGTTCCAATAAATAGTTATTTGAGAGCCTTCTTCCACGTCAGGCACACTTTCATGTGCACTGGTTTGTTTTTCTTTCTGTCAGTTCAATTCAATTCAATTTTATTTATATAGCGCCATATCACAACAAAGTTATCTCAGGGCACTCTATCGCATGGAGCAGGTCGAGACCGACTTCCACACACACAAATACCCAACGATCCCACCACGAGCAAGCACAAGGAACCCTGCATTCTGAGAGCGCAGTGCTCTAGTAGGGTGATAAGGTACTATGAGCTCTTTGAGATATGATGGTCAAAGATCAAAGATCAATCAAGATAAACACCATCACTTCTTCTCTGCTTCTTGTATTGTTTCAGAATGCAGTTATATATATATATATATATATATATAAACAAGCAACATTTTGGGACAATATTCCTGAAATGAAACCGATATAACCGAAATATTTAACCCTTGTGCTACCTTGCCGGGTCCTATTGACCCAGTGGCCCAGTGTCTTGACCCAGTGTCTTCTCCACAGGGTAGCACAAGGGTTAAGAAAACGTTTTTGTTTTCAGAAAAAAAAAAATCACTGACGATGTCACAGTTTACCAACCTTTTTATGTAGTGCTACCTCCCTTATTAGTGGTGATTCTCAACATATTGTGTTGGTTTCTATAGAGAGTGGTTCCTACAGACTAAACTAGGGTTTACAATAGTTAGTAGTCATGCTAGGTGCAGACTTGGTTCTGGTTTCTGCCTCCAAACGAACCGCCCCTTGATGCTTGAAGGGTCTTCTTTCCATGGAACACAGGAACTATTCGTTCTCATTTGTTTTGACAGGCCATTCGTTTTGTCGCTCCTCTGTCACTGTCGCCCTCATGAAGAAATATGGCTGCATCCTCTGCCCCTGTCCCCCACACCTTGTGCCCTTATCTGACAACCTGTCCAGACCCCAGCAGGCCCCCCTACATCCACTGGCTTCTCATCCAAGGCCCCTGTCACTCCCACCACTCTTCCACTAATCAAGTAAATGATCAGTTCCTGGTTCAGGCCATGCCATTTCAGCACAATCAACCCCAGACTGGGGGTAGAATCATGATTTTACACGTGTTTGTGTGCTATAAAGTTTATGCAAATAATTAGTGATATTTTCATCAGGTTATAGAAGAGAGGTGGATACTATGGGCATGGTTAGTATGTAGCTCCTGCCTTTCTATTTCAGTAGCACTGTCTAATCAGTCAAATGGTGTTTTTGGCTGTCAGGCAGAAGGCATCAGTGAAAGACGAAAGCCTAAACCAGCACCATTAACACTGATCAGGTATCTCCCAATCTGCTTGTTTATCCTCCTTTCTCCCCAGATCAGTACAAAGCTACTTTACAGCCTCTTAAACCCGACATGTTTCTCCAAGACAATACAAAAGGCCTTCAATGACTTTAGTGATTAAATGCATGCAGTAGTTTTGGATGAAATGAGACAGGAGAGAGCCATGGAGACAGAGAGTGAGAGTCGCTCCTCCACACAACTTCATCTACAAATCAGCTGCATTTGGCAGTGGCACATTGGCCAGATCCAAAGTTTTCCACTCAGAAGAACAATGCCACGCTCCCTCCAAATCGATTGGTAATACGTCTCATCCTATTGATGCCATCTCTAATCCAGTCTAGGCTCCTTTGCAAGATGGAGATGGAGAGGCAGAGGGAGAGGTATGGCAAAACGTGTGGAGAGAGAGGGAGGAAGCATAAATACTGACTGAGCGGCCATGTATTCTGAGGAATTTGTGTTGTGTCGTTTTTTTTCTTTCTCTCTCTCTCCCTCTACTGCACTGGGGCTGTGTCGTTAAGCTCTTTAGTCCGCGTGGCTAATGAAATAGGGTTGGCAGGATTACACAGGGCTAAAGCACTGTGCCTGGTGAGCCTTGGAGAAACCGCTGTAGCTCCGCCAAGTGAAAAAGAGGGAAGGATGGAAAAGGAGGAGAGGGTTTGTAGAGCGGAAAAGGGCAAGGAAACGGTTTTGGGGGAAGGGAGATGGTTAATTGTAGAAAGGAAAATAACTACCAATACAAGACCATTATCACAACTGTCAGGTCTTGTTCTGGATTGTTTTTCAGACACTTGTCACTGTTGTCCAGAGGTAGTTGGCCTCTGAGTCTGCTGAACCTTATGTTCCCTAGAGGCTCTTAATTTTTAGGGTGGCCAGCCACTGGTGGAGAGAGAAAATAGAGTCGAAGATAGTTCACACTTGGCTTCTAATAGCCATAAAAGCAGCAGAAGGTTTTTAACTAGTCATAAAATCAGTGGCAGGAACAGGAGGATATTAATTAGATTAGTGCATTCATGGTCCTGTGATCACCTCTTCTGCTTCCACGATCATTTGTGAGAGATGGAATTAGATCAATTCATCATGTGATATTGGGAATCATATGAACACATTGGCATACAGTGATACTGACAAAAATACTTTTAAACATATTTATTAAGGCTACTTTGAAATATGTCAGAGAATCTTCCTGAAAGTTATTAAGATTGTTTTGGAACATTTGCTTCTATTCTGCAAGGATACAGGATAACACTTCCAAACACTGTTTACAGTCAACTATATAAATCTTTAAAGGGGAATTTCACCAATTTTACACATGTTTAAAAAGTAGTAAAATAGTTTACTCACGTCGAACACTACACACTACACTACAATGTCCTTATGTCAACTTCTAGAAATTTGAATACTAATTTGGTATATTACTAATTTGCAACAGCAAATACATTTAGAAAGGAACATAATGCCGCCAAGATTACATTTATTATCAACATAATTAGGAAATGTTTGTTAATGTATCAGGTCGCAAAATGTTGCACTGAACATGTTTGCAAATCGTCAGGATAACTTGGCCTGCTTCAGTTTTGAACATAATTTTTTTAATGTGCCACTTGTGATTCCCCCAACTTTATGGAAATGCAGTTTTTAATTGCTTTAGCACCCCTTTAAAGCATCATGCAGTTCAACCCTCTGTTTATTGCAGGGACTCATCTCTCTTTTCTTCTATTTTCTTCCTCTCCTTCCTCGTCTCCCCTCCTCTTGTCACATTCCAGGAATAAATCTGTTTCCAAACATAATGGAGCCCTCCAGGGGGGAGGGGCCTCAGTTTAGTATACCACTCTCTGATTGGCTGCTTGGCTTGATGTCGTATATGATGATAAATCTGGCCCAGGTGTCACCTCCTCGGCAGCAGGTAAGGATTGATGGGATACAGGAGGACTATCCATCATCTTGGGCAGGTGGCACGCTATCGGAATTTGGGAAATCTGTTCCCAATCAGGGTCCCGCAGTGCTCTGCGGGGTTCGCAACGCTGTTTGGGAGGCGTTACTGGAAATCAATGGCAAGCACTCAAGGTCAATGTACTGTTAGAAAACTCCTTACGCTCTGACGGATAGATCCCTCTACTCTTTCTCTGCCTCTCTCGTTCTCTCTCACTTTCTCCACTGGTGAATGTGAGGAGACACTGACATCTTCTATCCTCCACCACCCCGGTCCCCCTGTTTAAGGAAAGGTGGTTTTTAGGTGGATGTCATAGTGGCTGTCTGGAGTAATTTGCGACGTAGCCCTTCTCTAGGTGGAGCCAGTGAGTGCCAATCTGGGGCCGAGGCTGGGACTGGGGTTGGGGCCGGGGAGTATCGGAGATCTAATAAAAGCCCAGGGCGCCTGCCTGGCTCCTTATTCTTATAGATTACCTGTAAGTCACCTTGTCCCTGCTACTGTAAGGGTTGGGAGTTAAGCTGCATAAAGGCAGACATTCACCCTCACCTCCTTGGCTGGCTGAAAGTCAATTCAAACTGCAGATCAGAGGAGAGGGAAACTTTGTTACAAGTCTGTTGCAAGTCAATGATTCAGCGTCCAGTCAATCTGTGGTTTAAAGTTCAGGCCTTCCAAAAAATCTTTTTCTTTTGATTTTGATTTCTTTTTGATTTTTCAATAGTCTTCTTTGGTTGCCTCTCCATTTTCTTAAAAAAGTTGAGTTTAACCAAAGCTTGTCAAATCAATCCCGTACAACACAAACCAGCTGAGTGGATTTTGCTTTTCACTTCATCTTTTTCAGGGAGCCAGGAAAATGTGTTTAACAAAAAGCAAAAGGAAACAGACAGACAAACAGCAAAACTGCTATGCATTCAAATACATTTAAACAAAAGTTGTCTTTGCTTTAAAGCAGCTATAATAGCACAGCAGACAAGTGAATTGTCGACAATTTACAACTTACTTATAGCTGACTGTGATAGAGTACATGGCACATGAGCACATGAGCACAAGGCTTAGCATACTGGACTCACTCTATCGTCCTCATATGCCTACACCCTTACTGCAGTCTCTATATACTTTTTATAGTCTTACAGAGACCTATTGGCGAGGGAGCTTAGAGTCAGAGAGTATGAAAAAAAAAAAAGTGCATGTTTGTCTGTAACCACAACATCTCCCCCGCTACCTAAGGACATTTTTCTAGCTTAGTGCTAAACTCAATTTAGCACAATCAGTAGTAAATCTTTCTTTTTGGTAACATCAGATTATCAGTAAGCATGTGTCTCAAAGTTCAAGAACCTCATCTTCTTCATCTTCTTCTGCAGTTCCCCTTCAGCTCTACTGAGCGTTTTAGCTCATTGTTTTAGTTTTCCAGTCTGCAACTTTACTGTTTTCATTCAATCTCACTGCTCTCATCAGTTGTGTTTTTAGCTGCAACAGGCAGCTGCTTACAATGAAAACCCTCTAAAAACCCACACCTGACCAACATCAAACAGCAGACAAACAAACTTAGGGATGGTGAACATAGTGGAGCGTTTAGCTGCTAAAAAGTAAGATATTTCCTTTAGGAGTAACTGGAGACCAAACACAGAGCTAAAATAGAATCAATATTTGCCGGGTGGCCAGAAACATGACTTCAAATGAATGATAATGTTGCTCCATATCTGCTGGATGTGTGAATAGGACATTGTTTGCTAATAATGTCACCATATAAACTTAAAAGTCATTCATTTGTCAATTTTACAGTTATTTTCTGCTGTCGCCAAGTAATTTTGGAAAAGTGTTTTTGACACATTTTGTTATCAAATTTTAGCCAGAAGTTTCCCCATTAGGACTAACTTTCTATATTTTACAATAATCCTGAGTAAACATGCTGTAGTAACCAGATTCATTTCTTTTGAAGATGAAGGATTGGACTGACAGCACCTAGATAGTTTGTCCAGATTGAACATATCACTGATATCACTGAACCTGTTACTACTTAGAGCATTAACAACATAATGTGTAGGTGCTTTAGAACACATAAGAAAGTGTATATAAATTGTTAAAAAAGAAAGTATTGACCAGATGTACGTTTACAGAAGTGCACCCCACCCCAACACACACAGTAGCTATCTGTCTCCATATGTTGGCCTCATTACATGTCTGCAGGTCAGCAGCAGGGAAGGTCACAGACCTTACCAACTCTGTTTCTGTTCCTGTACACTCTAAGCTCATATCTTCTTCTCTCACCTTTTACCTTTCATGCTCATTCTTCTTTTATCAACATTCAACTGCACAGTACTATATTTCATATGTCTGTCTTGTATGTCTAAGTCCATCTTACCCTTACCTCTACTAGTCTTCACATTTGCCACCCTGCCCCTCTATCCCAAGGTGACCCTGCCTCCCAATCCCCACTATCGGTCAGGCTCGGGCCTCTATTAATCCTACTTCATTTGTCCTGCCTCTTCCTTCCACTTTGGGAGGAATTTATGACAGTACCTTAAATGCTAATGGAGTCTAATCTGTGGAGAGCTTCGCTCTTTTCTAAAGACTCCTATCACTCTTTGTGCCACATGCATACAATGAGTCCACACATACAGGGATAGAGCCAGACTGGTATTAAGAGAAAGTTCCCTCAGTGAATAGACAGCACATGTCCATTCAAATGTATTTCCACCCAGGAAATCATGTCCTCTTTGTGGAATAGTGAAAATAATAATTTTTTTTGGTCAAAATGCCTTAGTCTAGGTTCAAAAGATGAAACCTCTATCAAAGTTCAATGGCTCAGGGTACGAGTCACTGCAATGAACTGGAGAGATTAATTTTGGCCTGGGGTACTTCACTGTGACTGAGTGTGCGTCTGTCCTACTGTCCGTCTGGCTCCCTCTGTCTGTCTGTCAATGTGACAATTAACATGGAAACTCCTCGAGAATGTTTAGCCTCACTCAAGGATAAAACCTGTCAAAAATAAGTGCTTCCTTTCGAAAACGTGTGTTTATAAGGGAGAGGATAAAACTGGACAATTTTCTGCCTCACTAGTTTATTCAATGCAGGGGTAAAATAATGCACATTTTAAATGGATGTAATTACTAGTTATCACTGGCAGTAACTCCAAGTCACTTTGTGCAGGAATAGAGTGAAGGGACCAGTGATTTCTCTTCAACACTGGAAGCTATATACCAAACACACAATGGTCCTGGGAAAGGAACAATTGTGACACTCGAGTTCAGCACACAGATCCTCTTTGTTTGACCAGTGGGAGAAACACAGCGAATACACTGTGCACAACAGGCAAGGACAGAAAAACTGTTTAGATGCTGAGCTGGAGATGGACTCAACGCATGGGATGTAATACTTGTGTGAAAATGCACATACAGTACGCACACGTGTATCATCGTACACCACAAGCCGTGATCTCAATTTAATGATCAGTTAATTAGTGAAGCATTAGTCTCTTCTACATATCTATATAATATCATAATCTGTTCTAATCCAAATGGCTTGATAATGAAGTGCTGTCTGCCTGCAAAGACCCCACTTTTGTCAGGTGATATGTGAGGTAATGGATGGAGTGCTTTGCACACACACACACACACACACACACACACACACACACACACACACACACCTCATTATTATTCCAATACTACACAGCATAAATACATTTCCACATTAAATGTAACATTTATAATCTTAATTGTCCGGTAATTCTTCATTTAAGCTTTTACAAAATAAAGTAAAAAATAAAAAAACACAAAACAAATAGTTCATGCCACTCTATAAACATTTATTAACATATGTTTGTGACTTATTCTATAATAAATACTGGTATGAAATGTGGCTTGCATTGAGAGTCACATGCTAAACAATTTTGCGTATTTAGACATTTAGGAGGGATTCCACAGACAAATCGGCCTAATAATCAACTCAGTATAATTACATCCATAATATCAATGGAGAAACATCATATTGGAATGCACTGAGGCATTTGTGTGGGATTGTGTATATGTGCAGGTGTAAATGGGTGTGTGTGTGTGTGTGTGTGTGTGCGCGCGCGTGTGCACATTCATGCACATGTAAATTCTGTGGTGGTCACTGGAGTAAGCTACGCTAGAGAAGGCAAAGCTGTGATTGCGTTGAGCGCTGTGCTACGACAGACTTAATACCAGCCCCACTGGGCTGAGATCAGCTATTAAGATAAACCAGGCCAACTTAGTTTAATTCCTGGGCAGAATTACGCTCAGACCTGGCCTGCATTTGCATTCATGGAAATTTCATTAAAAGACTAATTTTGGCAAAGATTTAGATTCTCTTGTTCATTCTGACGGCAGAACATTGTCATTTGCATGCATGCATTATGTATGAGAAGCGCTGTGACATAAAGCAGTTTAGGAAAAGACACACCTTTTATTTCAAGCCCCCTTTTTTTTTATATATGAGAGAGGAAGGAGTAGGTGTATGATCCAGTATCATGTGCAGGCCCCATCTATTACAAACCTTGTCAGCTGTGCTCTCTTTGTGGTCGTGACCTCTTTCAAAATGCCTGTGTGTGGTGCAATTGTTGGTTCATTTATCTGAATACAAATTGAAGCAGGTCATTGACGGATCCAGTAGTCCAGTGAAGCAGCCAGAATAATGATGGCTGGTGAGACTTCAGTGAGGCTTCAATAATCAGACTGTAATAAAGCTGGTCATCCTACGGTTAAAACACAGCCTGACAGTGAGCTATTGTTTCCTGGAACTGGTTACCCATAAGGCAGTTCTATTCTCATAATCACCACACATAATGGATGATATGGGTCAACGTGGAGGTGGGGTATTTTTCATGCTCACTTTTAGCTAGCGAGCCTATTCTTTTATAGAACCTCTTCATGAGCGAGTTGGAACATCGCTGAATCTCACACTGCATTTCTTCCAGTTTTAACCTTGGTTTGACTTGTTTACCTCAAAACGTCAGGGAGAGGTCACGCTCCAGGCTCTTTGGAGGAAAAGAAACACTGAAAACAGTGTGTAGTGATGGAGAGTAACACGTTTTACAAGACTGTTCTCACACTCCCCTACAGCACAGTGTACTAAATTGATTCCCCAAATTTAATTTAAAGCATAAATAAGATGAACACATTTTAAAATACTGGAAACACATGAACATCACAAATATCACCAAGCTGTTTTTTAAAAGATGAATTTCTGATGAGTAAGATTAAAAATGCGTGGCACACATGAGGCAAAACCCTTGTTATATTTTCATATATGTTTTCATATTAAGCCATGCATTTATAACTGTGTATTGAGTATAAAACACAATAAACCATATGGCGTTTTTATTTGTTTTCTCGTGCAGGTTTACAGCAACAAATAAAAGTAAATGTACATGAGTTTTATGACAAAGGAAATTACTCAAGACTTTTCACTGCACACTGATGACTGAAGACAGTAAATGTGATGTTCAACAGTCTAAAAATGCAGCCTCAGAACACGGCCTTTGCACACCACGTCTGTTCATTTATATTATAAGATGTGTTGGTGTTGGTCACTGGATCCGTACAATGCTTACATTTCTTCACTTGTCATGCTTTTTACATGCTTAAGACTTTTTACATGGACATTTTCATGTTCATGTATTACATATTCATGCAGAAATTAATGCATTTATCCAATCTAGTGCCTTCTGCTCACATAGTGTATGTCTACACACAGAACAACTGTAGCCTCATGCACTATTGCCTCCTGCTCCCTAAATCCACACTGTAACACTGTCAGGGGCTTTAGTGAATGTGTTTACAGTGCTGTACGGACAGTGATCATGAAGTAGCCTCTTTTCCCCCCAGCTCCATCTCAACCGCCTTAAACTTTAATAGTGGACAGTTAAATATTAATAACTGATATCAGTGGGGGCTGCTTTACTGTTTTTGGCAGCAGTACAACATTAGCCCGCCTGAGCTCCATAACTACTGCGCTGGTCCAGTTCCAAAGAAAAAGAAAGCACGCACACACACACACACACACACATGCAGACACAAGCTCCTACATTGCACAGGAGCATGCACACACACACACACACACACACTATAGGCAGAGGCAGACATACACACAAAAATACAATTTATGGAAGCATAGAGAATTACTACAGTTATTACTACATTTATTACTTCTACTAGCACAACTAGTTCTAATAATAAATACATACATACATAAATAGTAAATGCTAAAATTATTGGAGGTCACATACTTAGCACAAAAGTATGAATAAATAAAATTAGCTGTGATAATGAAATCTAGGGCAGTTATAGACACGCATGCGCTGCAAAGCCCTATAACATTGGAGGGAGTTTTGTGTTTCTGTGTACAAACATGTGTGATTCTTTTTCTTTTTCCTGAGCCTGAAATAAAATATGAATAGAGATAGAGTTTTGTTCTGGGGGGGATTACTGTTTCTGCCAATGTAACACACAAAAGAGAGCATCTTAGTAAAAGCATAAAATAATATGATTTGCTAGATGGCAATTGTGATGACATTTAAACAGTAAACTGCTGCCTTTCATTAGTATAGATATACAAAATATATGGAATACTTGCTTCAGGTTGCATAATGCATGGCTTCATCCCTACAAAGTCCATGGTCCTTTATGTTTGTGTTTTTATATGTAAGTCTTAGTCTATAAAAAAAAGCATTCAGGCGCTCTGTCATGTCCCATCTTCACCTCTAGCACTCAGGTATACTGGTTTGTCAACACAGATGTCTCAGTGTGTCTCTGTACATCTTTACCTAAACATGAAGGGTCTTCACAGGTCAGCAGACATCACACACACACACACACACACACACACACTCCTGGTGCCTGGAGGGTCTCAGGTTTGAGTACAGCCCAACTAGCTCTGCATAAAACACAACCTTTTCTGCCTCAAGGCTACACTAAAACAGGCCACTCTTCAATCACAATTACCTTAATTAAGAGAGAAACTAAAGCTCAGCGTTGGCTCAAGCAACAGACAATGCTGGAGATAGTCAACAGAGGTTTAAATCAAAATTTCAGCGATATGCCCAAACTTGTGGTGCACGACTCCATCAGCAAAAACAAACTAGTTAACGAGACCATGACGTGAGTCCTGCCTTGGAGAGACACTCCCTCATGAAGCTATAAATGTGGTCAACTGTTATGAGGCTGTATCACAGAAACTAAACCATGAAATATTTGAAAATTTTAAGAGTTTGCACTGAAATTGATTTTGAGTGATGTTTTCACAAATCTCAAAGTTAAAGCAAAGAATAGCATAAATAACTTCTCAGTTAAACACATATTCCCAATGAGCGTTTGCCTATTTATATTTTATCTAAAGAAACGATGCGTACAGTCGGCTCAGAAGAGCAAGTGTCAGCAGTTTGAGACCCGTTCTCTATGTTCTTGTTTTCTCGGTTTCTCTCTGTCTCTCTCACCCTCTCATCTAATGTTGTGCTTTGCATTTCCCAGATGAATCAGACGGGTTAAGAAGTGAAGTGGGCATATACACGATAATCCTTTATTTGCTTGATGAACATATTTGTTTACTCCAGGGTGTTCACTCTTAGAGGTAATTACATCCCTCCTATCTCAGCCTCTAATTGCAGGTTTTGTAGTACAATCAAGGTCTTCAAAGTCAAGTGAATTTCAACACCTTTCTTTGAGCTTTCTTTATTTTATTTCCTGCTAATCATATACTGTATTTGTATAGCTGAAAATTTTGGGGGGATATCTCAGAGACACACGAAGATTTGGTTTTTACTTTACAAATGAAATTTAACAAAATTTCAGGTCAGCCGAGAACTCCCAAACGTCCTCTCCTCCACCCTACCATGTCCTTTGAATGTCTCATATAACTGTTCATCCGGGGAAACTTTGTTGACTAGCAGCTGCTG
The DNA here is from genome assembly GCA_036023655.1 of Nannoperca australis. Taxonomy (NCBI): domain Eukaryota; kingdom Metazoa; phylum Chordata; class Actinopteri; order Centrarchiformes; family Percichthyidae; genus Nannoperca; species Nannoperca australis. The sequence goes on along the minus strand of JAVQJD010084054.1, from coordinate 7,854 downwards.
TGATGAAGCTCAGGCTTGCGGCTTGTAAGCCCGTTCTCATCCAGAGGTCATTGTGGAGGAGAGCTCAACGGGCCGGCACCGGCCCCTACTGCGCTGCCAAGATGAGAGCAGGAGCGCTGCTAATCTGAGAATTGGGGGGATTAGGCTGCACTGTTATTGTCTGTTTGATGAGGGATTAAATTTGGTTAATCCAGACCTTCATATGGGATTCCTCATTTAAGATAGCAGCGCAGTTCCATCACACAGCTTAACTAAGGCTCTCTCACTCACTCTCTCTCGCCCCTTCTTTCTCATACCAATCAATATTTATTTTGCTCTCTCTCTCTCTCTCCTTTCCCATGTGTCTTTCTGTGTCTGCATCTTCACTCCCCATTTACCTGTGATTGCGATCGCTTCTGATAACGTCTGGAAATGATTAACAGTGCTATTTAAATGCTTCTATTTAGTTGTAACATTAAACCCAACATTGAACATGGAATTAGTCAATTTGGGTGAAACTAAATGTTTGCAATGAAGAACATCAAACAAATATTTTACAGATTAATTTTGATGCTTATCTGGTGATTAATCTTTTTGAGGTTCTGATATTGATCCATCATCTTTCAGCCAACAAGTTATTTATTTACTATTGTTTTTATTTATTTATATAAGGTCAGTGGGTCCAGTATTTTTAAGTAAGTCACATCAAACCTGTGTAAAATAGGTAAAACATAATATAATTTACCTTCAAGTTTTTTGATTAAGTACTGTGTTTCTCCTCCAAAGATAAATGAGTCAAAATCATAGGACAATGCAGCTCACTTTGTTTTTTCTTTTATCAGTTTATAAACATGCAGATTCAGTTTCAGTACAAGGTAGAGTCCGTGTCTTTGCATAATGTCTCAGAGATGAAATATTGACATTGTTTCTCCTGTTCATAACACTGATTGATGCCAGTGAATAAATTATTTCTCAACTTCAAATATTCATGATTTGAATGTAATTTTCTGTATATTTCTGTAGGTATAACTGCTCTCAGGAGAACACATAAAAGGACAATAACAATATTCTAAGTGCTATTTTGCTGCATCATCACTGTCCTCGCTGATTTATTCAGTTTTATTGTACTTTTCATTCAGTCAATACAAAAAGAAAGTGGTTTTTAGATAGCTCGCCACTTGCCAATACAAAGGCACGACCATAAAAGTATATGATCTAATTGATTCGTAGTGAAAATATATTCCAAAGTTTTATGCATCCGAGGAGACCCTGCACAGGAAACAGATGTAGATATATTTCTTAATCTCCCAAAATATGCTTACTAGTGACAGGCAAATAAAGCCACATATGTACATTTAAACAGTTAATAAAACAAGGCCTGTTTAACAATCAGACCGTGTGGGAGGGCAGGAGAGGAAGATGGGAGAAAGTCAGTATATCATCCATTTATATCTGCACAGCAGCTTGTAAAATCCGCAGCATTGTCTTTTCCACATGTGCACCGCTTCCCTCTCACTGACATCTCCCCCTTCTCCGTTCTCTCAGCTCCGACACCACTTAGAACAGTTGGCATCATTAATGGGAGGGATTGCCTCTAAATTGGCAACAATGAAAAGACAAATTATGAGTGGCAGAGTGCTGGAAAGAGAGAGAGAGAGAGGGCGGGTGGGAGGAAGGAGGGAAGAATTAGAGCATTTGAATAATTTAGCCCCCTGTGGCTGGGTTGACAGGAGTGTTATTCTGAAGGAAGGCCCTGCTGCTAGAGAAATGAGAGGTTGTAATGAAATGTAAGCGTGCGTGTCTCTGCGCGAGTGTGTGTACGTGGCCATTGTGTTTGTTGCTCTTACTCAGAGGCTCAGTGCATTTCATTCGGCAAGTATTTTCTCACGTAGCAATCAGGCTGGTAATAGAGAGGGCTGGTGTGACACGGGCCCTGTGTGTTTTTCTTTTAGTCAGAAACAGAGAGGCAGTTTGGCATGTCAGCAGTGAGGTTTTTGTTTTGGAAGCTCTGCACACACTCCCTCCAAGCCATTACTCTATTTACTCCTACAACTATACATATGCCAGACCTGAGCTTTCATAACTTTAGTGTAACTTTTCTAAAATAATAATGAAAAAGAAAAAGAAAAAAGAAAAAAGACACTCCACAAACTGTTACCCCCAAAATGTGGTGCAGTCCATGGAGCATTTGTACTGGACCAGTCAAACAGTCTCTGTCTTCTACATGTGTGTGAATGTGGGCCCAGTGACAGCTACGTCCCTCACCTGTCCCCCACAGCGCTATCTAGGGACCCCCTCCCAGGCCTTCTCTGTAGGGAAGAGGGGAGACACCCCAGACACCTCCCCACACTCAACTCCACTTCTGCCTTTGAACACTTCCTCTACTTCAATGGCATCTTGTCTAAAAAAGCTCCTGCACTCCATTCCTCACACAGTCACTTATAAGAAAGAATTCTCTCTTTCTCTCTCCTCTCTCACTAGCTCTCCTTCTCCCTGCCTTCTCTCTCTTTCTCTGCTGGCACTTGTAATTATCTTATGCCTGGGAGACAGGTTTTAAGCAGAGGTGTCAGGCCAGGTGATTCCTGACAGCTGGGGATGATTAGGAGAATTCTGGAGTTCTGTCACTGGTCTCCATGGTGCTCCCCACGGCGACCGGAATGCCTTGTTGTCACAGCAACAATAGCAGTTCTTAATTTGTTGACGAGGAGAAATTCATCAAGGCCTTGGTGGCTCTGCAACCCTAAACAACAGGCCCTCTGGGGGGGAGGAAGGCACACCGATGAGACCAGGGAGAGACGGAGAGACAAAACTTCTGCAGCTCCTCCTCACTTTGCTCACCACACATTTTATACACTGCTACGTCTCACTTTTTATTCATTTCCTTCTCTCTCTCTGTCCATCCATCTGTCTCTTGAAGCTTTCTCTCACTGCTTTTTTTGTAAAGCTGTAAAACTAATTGTCCCACAAATTGACCTCCACCAATTTATTTCTTTGTCAAACAAGCATACACAGACACAGAATGAGAGACTTAACTTTCATAGTTCATTAGAGCACAGCTGACTGTCCTTGGCATCTCCCCATTGTCTGTTTGTTTTCCCATGTGAATGTTGTAATGCATGCCTGGCAATGCCCTCTCAAGAGTACTAACTGCACTGTGTGTCACTCCACCTGTGTTATAACCTGTGCTCCGGGACTACAAGAGGCCAAAGACTTACACACAGTCACACAGGCCTCATAAATGTTGGATTGGAGTCCCTCTGCTGTGACACACACACACACACACACACACACACACTCACTCAGCTTAACAATTGAACCACAGGGCTGCTGGGATACATTACAGCCCCAAACCATACATGCACAGTCTGCACAGGCAGAGAATGTGGCCCATAACGTCTTTCAATACAAATTTACATTCAGTTTACATTATTTAAAAAACTGGTAATGAAGACATTGACTTTGAAAATTCTCAAGTCTTCAGTAGTAACCAGAAGACCATATAACCTGACACATACTGTATGATTCAGGTGTTAGTTTGTGGTTCTAAATTAATGTGCAAGTAACGTATCAAAACTGCACAGAAAATAAAGAGATGTGGAGAGGTCACAGGCAAGAGCGTGAGACGGATAACGAATCATTGATAGACAGCTAATTAGTTAATGTGTGTGTGTTTGCCTGTGACAGAGCATGAATTAGGATAATTCTAGTTTATTTCAATTTATGTCATATTTACTTAGTTTTGTCCATATTTCTATCAGTTATGATAACAGTGCACTCTCAAAAGTAATTTCTGATATCAGGGAACACAGAAATATTCCTATAATTAAGTCAGACAGAGCAGAAACACAAGTAGTCAGATAATCAGCCCCCAAACAGCAAAATGTTTTGCCAAATTATTTGAATTTGAACCTTTATTTTGGGCTAAAACCAAAAGGGACCTTGACCTGCAAACTGTGATGGATTTAAAATAAGTTTGGGAGTTTGTATAAAACCTCTGTGGTTGTCTTTGTGTTTCTTTCCCCAACTGATTTCTTCTACGTCACAGAGTTTCCATTAATTAACATGTGGAGTACAGTGATAGGATAGGACTGATAGGACTTTTCTACATTTGTCACTTCCACTGCTGCCCCATGCAACCTCAGCTCTGTCCTCTGTGTATGTGTCAAACAAACCCTTTAAAGAGCTGCATATCACTATTCATAGAGCGCGCACGCACGCACACACACACATACACACACACACACACACACACACACACACACATACACAGAGAGAGAGGGAGGACAAGAAGACAGAGAGATGGCCTGTCCAATTACATCCAAGTGATCAGTGAGAGAGATTTTCAGTGGAAACACTGCTCAATTGCCTGTATGATGAACTCAGCAGGGTGAAGACGAATATAAACACACACACACACACACACACACACACACACACACACACACACACATGCTTTGTGGAGGCCCAGGGTGGTCGAAGCGAGAGGGTCTAATTGAGGGGAGATAATGAGTGAGTTTGGGCCTCCCCGCTGGCACCACCATGGATGCTCTCTCACCTCTCATCACGTCTCCATTCACTGGCAGAGACAAGGTGCTCAACATGCAAAGGAGCCTCTTAATGCTGCTGCTATTGATTTGCCATTATGAAAGGCCTGAAATTAATATTGATTCAAAAACATCCACATGATGAATTCATCATGTGCTTGGTATGTTGGATACACGTTAAAGGCACAAAGCGAGTGAGTGAGACAAGATGGACATGGAGGAAGGGAGCACAGACGCTGCTGTGAGCACCTCTCTGCCGTTTCTATATGTGGTGACATTCTGAGGGAGAGAGGGTACACTTTGAGAAGTAAAGAGGAAAAAAACACAAGTTAAGAGGGAAAGTTAAGTAAAATGCTGATATAGGCAGAAGAGGCTTCGTTGTGAGCATTGTTCATACGCTTTCTTGCAAATACAGAAAAGAGGAATACTAGAGGGGAATAGGAGCTAATTAAAACTAAGATCAAAGCCTCCCTCTAAGTGTTTTTCCTCGACACATCCGGGAAAACTCAAAACACTGCTTTTATTTTTCTGCCACCTCAGATATTTCATTTTGGGGGAAAAAAGACAAATACAGTGAACTTTCTTTGAGTACATATTGTTAACTAATTATCCCTTTCGGTTTGCTAACATGACCTGCTAACAAAAAAAGAGGGTGTCAGTCGTGGATTGCTTGTTGTGATAGTCAGCGCTCATTTGTGACCTTCTCGCTCAAGCCTGGAACCTTTTTACAACCAAGATCGCCCCGGATCCTGATTTAATTTCTCTTCATAAACGATCTTGTCTTAATCCAGCACCAAGCAATTAAGAATGGAGTCTTCGCCTCCATTAACATTTCAATTAATTTCCAGCGCGATGAGTGTGTGTGAGAGAGAAAGAGAGAGAGTGTGTGTGTGTGTGTGTGTCTGGAGCCCAGGGTACTGATAGATCCCCTGTAGCTCTGCAAGGATTACACCCCTAATCTACACTGTCACTCTGAATGAGCCCATAGACACACACTACACTGAGGGGTGTGGGAGCTGTCAGCTCCTGTTATTGCAGATGGTATAGCTTCACACATGCACACACACACGCATGTACACACAGACCACTTGCCCACAATGGCTTCTGACGCAGTCAACATACTGTATGCATGGCTCCTATAAGGTTTCCTGTCCTCAGAGAGTTTTTACCTCATCAGTAACTCCTGGTTAGTGTCCCAGATTTGGGATCTTGGATATTTGTCTTGCTAGCAGTATTAGGTAAGGAAATCAGGCTATGAGTAGAGCCTGTATGTTTTATGAAATCATATTATTGTAAATGACAAAAAAACTCTCTTTTTCACTTCACTTCACTTCACTTCACTCTTTACACTCACACCATCCTGAATCTGCACCCTTTGTAAAGTTGAGGGACTTGCAAGAGACAGATTAAAAAGTGAGTCAGTCAGGTTGCAAAAATACTGGATCCTATTTCCCATAATGCAACCAATAGCATTTTGTTACACCCTCCCTGCCTTGTCAACACCCACATTTTTTACTCCATGCCCCAAGTTTGTAAGGCATGTTTTCTGTTAAAGATCTGTTGTCTCCCAGCCCAAGATGAGATATATTTCAGTCCCAACAAAGCTCCTCCAAAGCCCCAGAAGATCCAACTGTTTTCACTGTACTCCCCATTATTATAACCTGTATGTGTAAAATGGGTGGGGCTCTCCTTTAATCGATTATCAGGATTATTCTTGATACATTTTTACTTAAAACTGTCAATCGACAAATAATCAATTAATTGTTGTTTCAGCCCACCATCTAACAGTAATGAAAATATAAACATATCTCCGTCTAAAACTATAATATAGTATTATTTGGTGTGTGTTGAATGGATTCTGCACAATACACAAAACGAAACATAGTTTCTCTATTTTCTGATTTATGTCAGGTTGTTTGGAGAAGAACAGTATTTCTCTGCTCTCCTGCCATAATATTGTATTTCAAAGTGCTTTCTGTTAGAGATTCAGAATAACACACTTCCTGCCTAAGATCCAATGAAGCCATAAAAACAGGTACCAAAAAGTAAGAGTTGGTCAGATTATGTCCCTCTGTGAGTGAACACATTGGACCACATGTAGGATCCAGGTGGATCTGTAACATCACTATCACTCTATAGGTTTGTAGAGGTCACATTCATCTTCTGAGGCTCTCTGGTCCAATGAGAAGCGACATTATTACCTGGTCCACACAGGATTGTAAGTGATTGAGCTGTGCTGTAATGTGACACTGTATTGAGTTAGATTCAGACAGGTCAGACCAACCCTTCCCTCCTCATCAGCATCACCAGGCCTTAAAAACGGCCTTCTCACCCCCAATCAATGACCCTTATTTACATATATTTGCATACTAACCTAATGGATCTTTACCTTAATCAGGCCTGACCAGCACATGGGCATTTGGCTGTGTATCAAGCACTTACTTTGTCACAGTCAACAGCAGCACAGTACATGTCCTAACATTTTATAAAGCTCAGTTTCGTTTCAGCCCCTTGGCAATGTGTAAGTTTCAGGACGAATTGAAGCTGGTTAATAAGTATAATAATTAAGAGTTTATTTATATATATTGTTATGGTATTTTTTTAAGAATGTTTTAACTATTCCACAAAAAAATTCAAAGACTTGGGGTTTTAATAGGACAAAAAATGTCAACACTATGGAAAACTTGCATTTTTTAAATCACAAACATAACCTAAGAAGTCCTTCCAGTTCATCTGAATTTAGCACTTAAGGTTACGTGGGCATGTTGGCTAAATCACCCAACCAGCTCCATACAGATACAGTCAGGTCCATAAGTATTGGGACATCGACACAATTCTCATCTCTTTGGCTCTATACACCACCACAATGGATTTGAAATAAAACGAACAAGATGTGCTTAAACTGCAGACTTTCAGCTTTAATTTGAAGGTATTTACATCCAAATCAGGTGAACGCTGTAGGAATTACAACAGTTTCTACATGGGCCTCCCACTTTTAAGGGACCAAAAGTAATGGGACAATCCACTCAAGAGCTCTTTCATGGACAGGTGTGGGCTATTCCCTCGTCATTTTATCATCACTTAAGCAGGTAAAAGATCTGGAGTTTATTCCAGGTGTGACATTTGCATTTGGAATCTGTTGCTGTCAACTCTCAATATGAAATCCAAAGAGGTGTCACTATCAGAGAAGCCATCATTAGGCTGAACAATCTAAACAAACCCATCAGAGAGATGCAAAAACACTAGGTGTGGCCAAATCAACTGTTTGGAACATTCTTAAAAAGAAAGAACGCACCGGTGAGCTCAGCAACACCAAAAGACCCGGAAGACC
>JAVQJD010084047.1:0-30803 GCA_036023655.1 Nannoperca australis | reverse complement strand
CTATTATAATTAAGATATGGATGGAAAAACATGTTTATCTTGAACAAATATAAATGAAACAAGGTTTTTTGTCACTATTGATGTATATTTCCTAAAACTTCATTAGAAATTGAACACACACGTCTACACAGCACCCCATTGAACAGATACAGTATCCATGCCAGTCCACACAACATCAGCCCCATTCAACACACAGCCTGTTCATGCAACACATGAGGAGCAGAGCTTTACAGCATGTGTGTTTGTTGCATATGTATTTCTTGCACTTGACACATCTATACTGTGTCTTCCTGTCCATCTTGGGTCCACACAAAATCTAGAAAGGTTCCCACAAGACAGAAGGTAAAATGAGCAGGAAATCGGGGAGCAGACAGGTGTCGATGCTTGACATATAACAATATTGCAACCTTGTGTGGTAATAGCAGGAACACACACTAACAGCAGGCCCAGGTAGGAGGAGGACAGAGGGAAAGTACACAGCACCTACAATTTCCTCACTTTTATTACCCTCGGGTCCAGTGGACCTGAAACCCACATATGTAATATAAATGTATAGGGGAGGTGTACAGAGTGCATTCATTGAAAATGTGTTCTTTTATATGGTCTTCACAGAAAAGGAGCCAAGGCCAATGAGTCTGAGGATGAAAAAATAATTAATTGCATAATTTTCCTTTTAATAAACATCGAAAACACCACACAAGGGTTAAAGGATTAGTTCACCCAAACCACAAAAACATAAAGTAATTTCACTTTCGCCTGGTTAGGGCTCTTTCTAGCTTTTTGTGAAATATATTTTGAGGTTTGTGTATAAAAGCATTCACTCAACACACAAGGCTGCTTGGCAACCAAGTGGGGCCGGCCATTTTAATATCTTTAAAAATAAAAATGGCTAAAATGGCCTGGTGGCTTCGGGGATCCTATGCAACCGCATAGTCCGCATCTAGAAAGAAATGGCCCTGCTCATGGTAACCATGTAGAAAGTGTTCCATATTCCAATTCCATACCACTTTAAGGATGTATTATGCTCACTAGAACTGTTACAAAACCGGGTCTAGCTACATGAAAGGTCAGTGTGGTCAGTAAAATGTCATGTGTGCTGGTTGCTGCTCACAATAGCAAAATATTCATATACAGTGTGAATGATGGTGAGACGGCTCCAGGTAGAATAAAACACAAGTATTTCATCTTTACAAAGTAATTTTTCTTTCCCTTTGTAAGGTTTATGGGGAAGTGGGCTTTTATAGTTACACATATTGTAGTAATTACTGTTTACTAACTGCAAACTAATTATATCATACATACTGTGTTAGTATGAAGTATAAAACTGTGTTTCCATGTTCAGAAACAATCAGGTCTCAGGTACTCTGGATAATCCACAGAGCTCCCACTGGAACTGTTTCCATTAAGAAATGTGGCATGAGTACTCTGGTGGAAACTCATTCTCAATGAACCACGAAAAGATGTTTTCTCTCTCTGTTCTTCAGAGTCTATTCAAATATTTAAATGAATTGTGTGAACTGACCCTTTAGCGTGCCTTAGGAAACGAGTTGTAATGGTTTGGATAAGCATTAACCAAAAACACATTTACTGGCATCATCTGTAAGATGGGATACATTTTTAAAGGAGGGAAAATGTAATTATTACAGCGTTACCACTCCAGAATAGATGATCTTACCTGTTGCCCTCCCAGAAAAAAATGACTACAAGTTATAATAACCTCATGTGATTTGAGCTCTCTGGAAAATATTAAGGACCTTTACTAATATTTTTCTTTCAGGTGTTAACCATGTGGAAAAGGTTGTGACAGCTTTACGCAAGTTGTCAATAGCCTACATTACACAGCCTAAATATAATTGTTTTCCTGTTACTACACTCTTGCTCATTAACATGTCTGTCATTACTATTACTTTATGGTCAGTAATCCTGAAAACAATTTTAGCAGCAGCAGCGTACTCTGAGTTACCACTCCCTCCAGGCGGATGACGTTGGGGTGGTCAAACTGGGCCATGATGGACGCCTCAGCCAGGAAGTCCCTCTTCTGCTTTTCTGTGTATCCTGCCTTCAGGGTCTTCAGGGCCACTGGGATGTCTCGTTTCCCCGGGAGTCTCATACGGCCATAACACACCTCTCCAAACTCCCCTGAACACATACACAAGAATCATCCCATGAAATGTATTCAACCTTTCATTTTCAACATGTCATGTGCACAGCTGCAACCCACCCCCTCTTAAGCAATGGTTATAAATAAGAACGAAAGTTCATTTGCTAGGTTAGATAAGAGAAATGAATATATATATATGCTGTCTGTCCACATATATGTGGACGAAAGCTAATCATCCATCAGCCTCTTTCTCATTAAAGTTTTTCTGTAGCTTTAAGGAACTTTAAGTGTAATCGCTATTTGTTTTCCTTTCCTTTTCTCTGTGTCTGCAGGACTCATATCTAGCAGAGAGTATTGTGGAGCTGACACAGTGTTAGTATTCCCTGCCTGTCTGAGGCGCTTTGATTGACAGTCCCACGCAACGCTCTGATTCCGCTCTGCCATCCTCCTCTCTGCTGCACACCACAGCCTTTACACTGGCCAATGATTTTAAGTTAGCTCAGCCAGTGACTCTTACTGTATGTGTGCGTGAGTGTGTGTGTGTGTGTGTGTGTGTGTGTGTGTCTCTGTTTGCGTGTGTATGAGAGCACACAAGTTCATGATTTTACCTGAACCAATGATTTTCTCTATTTTGATCCTGGAAGCTTCAATTTCTCTGGCAAACTCGTGGACCGCCTGGCAGGGGTCCTCGTATGTGTGTGGGTCGATATAGAACCTTGTGTCGGGGAATGACACTGAGATAAACAACATTAGCATTTAGTCACATATCGGAGAATGAGAGCAACATCACATCTGAGCCCCCGTCACTGGTGTGTGGAGGGAAAACTTGATGAAAGGAAAAGAAATGCAGAGAGAGAGAATAAACAGCATGCAGCGAAGAATATTTATTTTACTTTATTACATGGGGTTAAAAATAATCCTGTGATGTGTGATCTAATCTATTTCTATTATTGGTAATAATTGCCAAACATACCGTGACCATTCTGGTAATGCATCTTCTCCTCATCGGAGTCCTGGAAGGCTTTGCTGTAGCCACAGTGTCTATACAAACCACACACACGCAAAGACATCCAAACACATGCACACACATAAAAACATGGCGGGATGGAAACAGGACAATAGTGAAACATTTGTACTATCAAACTCAAACCACAGCTCATAATGAATGAATCAGTAATTGTTAATAATGATTAACACTAAAAGAGATCTTCATCACTTAGTGATATTTGGTTATTTATAAGGAACAGACAGTCAGCCAGTTCTCCGTTAATTAGGTTTTTAAATTGCAATAAGGTGGAGGGTCAGTTCACCCACATTACAACAAAAGCTTTCTGCTGTCACCCCAACACACTGTGGAATGAAATGCTTGTACCACTAGAAGTAAGTGAGAATTTAGGTGAACTGATTCTTTAAATGATTTAGAACATGGAGGTTCCCTTTCATGATACGTTTTGTTTTTCTGTGCTTACATGTTTTCAAGTTAAAATCATTAACATCATATTCATGTCCAGAAGGCGGCACAATAAACACATCTCGAGAGGGCAAAAGGACTGAACTACTTGTTTACACATGCAGGTTAAAAAGAGGAAGGCTGTATCTCAACACACTCAAGGTGTTTCCCAATACTTTGCTACATGTAGCTTCACTTTTTGAGTCTTGGCGGTCGGCAACAACACACACACACACACACAGTATGTCTGAACACTGGGAACGGCTGCTTTAGACTGTTTGGATTTCACTCTGTGTGGCAGTGACCATCTTCTTACTAATATTTTAATTATTAAAATAATACAACTGTCAGTCAGTTTCAAAGTCATGTTAAAAAGGCATATTTTCACATTCCTCAAAACCTGGCATGGCTGCTAACAGTCCTTATGAAAACTGTCCTTTCTACTCAAATCATTGCCTCGTTCCAGCTACCAGAGATGAATTGGATGCCAACAACAAAGTAAAAACTAAGTGCTGCAGGTGACAGAAGTGCTGCTAAAAGCAAATTCATCAGGTTTGGCAAATTGTGGTAGGTATAAAAGATTAAAGTCTCAAGGCTAGCGTGGTAGCAGTTACTGGCATTAGGCAAAGTGTATTTTAAGGATTAAAATGTTGTTTAGTCATGCAGCTGAATCTTCTGAGGTGATCAACCTGATTCATATGTAGTGAGGTATGGTGTTTTTTCTTTAGGATTCAGGTTTACTTGCTGTTGTTGGTATTTTCTCACCTCTCTAACAGTAAATTGGCAAGTGGCCCATCTCCCTCATTTTTAGTGTATTCCTTAAATGCTAATCTCCACCATCAGTGGAGACTTTCTTTTTTTTATCCTTCATTTTAGTAGCATTAAATTTACAGGACTGTGTAGTCATGACAACATTTCTTTGCCTGGATAATATCTTTAAATCCTCCAACGTGTTTTTTTCCTCCTCAAACAGAATGGAAATGAAAAACTTAATATGCATTGAAGTATGAATTAATGAAGTGCAATGAAATTAATTATTCGGTGCAGTACTACAGACATGTAAGTTGAAGACATCAAAAGAGAGGAAGGGGGGCTGATGGGATAAGTAGGAACATTTGGCTAGCAAGCTATTGGACATGAATCAACATAATTAAATCCACTATGAGGTGGAAATTACAAGTAAGGAAATTAACCAAATAAGACAGTGAGATATAGAGAGAAGATAGGGAGGGTTGAGGAGATGAAGCTAAAGCATTTCAAAACTCCTCTCTACTCATTGTCCCTATTACTGATAGAAAAGCATGCAGAGTATCTATGCGCTACAACATTATGAACATTTCAACATGACAAGGGGGACTTAAGGTATTTTAGCTTATCCAAAACAGTCTTAAATGAGACCTTTCCCCAGTTTTGGAGAACAATACTACATGTGTAAAAAGCAGGAAAAACAGTGCACATTAGGTTTTGATCACAAGCAACATTACACAAAGAGAGGCACAGTAGATTAGTGTAAGAAAGTGTTCCACACACAGCAGCGATGGGTAGTGTGGTAAAGTGTAGCCTTGCCGTTTCCTGCAGATGATGATGGCCAGAAAGGTGACCAGGCTGGACACCAGGGCCATGCAGATCCAGATGATGGTCATGGTGTTGTAGCGCAGAGGAGCTGAAAACACACACAAGCACAGTGTGTTAGCTGAGGAAAAGGTGCAACCAACAGTCTACAGTTTGCAGTTTACACTAACACACACACACACACACACACACACACACACACACCGACACACACCAGCAAACACAGACGGCAGGTAGAGTGTTCTTGGTCAAACAAGTAAACAAGAATTTTGAGCTTCATTAAAGAGCTTGGCGTTTTCTAATTACCTCCTGTTTGCATTCTGGAAGTTTGTCCGTGGCATTACAGGCAGAAACAATTAGCTAATGTTGTTTGAAAGATTGAATGTTGTCCTACACTTATAAGCCTTTACCACTCAGGACACTGTTATAAATACCCACAGTATTGTAAGATGTTCTATATGACAAAGCCACTGCAATGCTTTTGCTGTCAAAGCAGACGTCAAACGAAAAGTTATAGTCTGTTTTAGGCTCAAAACTACAACTACAGATAATATAATTTAAAAATGACATAAAAACGAATTATGTAATAACCTGCCTAGAATGTAATGAGACTATTGAGCACATAACCTGAAACATTTGGTGTGTAATGAATGAGATAAAATATATATGATTGTTTCTATATTATGATTTTGGTGCCAATTTATAAGTTAACATGTATCATAATAACAAGGCCAAATAAAATGATTAAGTGCGTCATTGATACGTTTTTTTGCTAAGCATTTCATCGGTGTGCAAGTGGTGGAAAGTAACTAAGCCCATTTACTCAAGTACTGTACTTCAGTGCAATTTTAAGATGCTTATACTTGAGTATTCCTATGTTCTGCTACTTTTAACTCCACATGTATGTTATCATTTAAGTTACAAGTTAATATCTAGATTCAAATTAAAATAAACAGATAAACTCATGCATCAATGCACCAACAATTATATCACAATAATATAATATACATTATTCTGAAATCTGTATTATGATTACTTTTACTGTTGGTACTTTTTGATGACAATACTTTTTTTAAATGTTGAATGCAGGACTTCTACTTGCAACAGAGTATGTCTACACTGTGGTATTGCTACTTTTACTTAAATAAACCTAAAGTAGACCCGAGGACACTGCAGGAGCCTGGGTCCAGTTCCTGGATGCAGTATATCTAGCTTAGCATGGCTTTATAAGCACCAGAACTGTCAGTGGTGGTGGATGGGAAGTCAGTGAGGGATGATTCACTGGTTTTGCCACAGGAACACCAAGTACTTGGTTGAAACCTGGTCTAAATTAAGGTTTCAGTGATAATAAACCTTACTTACTAAATGTATTACATTACACACAGAGAAACCTCACATTATGTACATTTTTATTATATTATGGGCAAGTTATTATATAAACAAAGTATATATAAATGTAACGGACACAACGAAAAAGGCTACTCAGTCTGTTTTCCATACACTTGAATTGATTAGTCAGCATGTAGGCTAGTGGGATGTCCTTTCAAGAGGAGGAGAGTCGGGGTCCAGTGAGCAGCAGAATAAAGGGAGACTAATAGTCAATCAAACAGCACTGGGACCCCAACCAGACAGAAGGTTGAACTTTGCAGACCTAGAGTCTTCTCTGCACGTTATTTGCCAAATTCCCTTTTTTTTCTGGGTAATTCCTAACTTTCAGTGTTGTACTTGCCTCAGGTGGACAGACTCATGAAGACTTCTACCGCCCCCCAGACCTGTGTACAGCTGTTTGAAGCTGGGATAGACTGCAGTCTTGCTGACAGGGGTGACCCTCTAACAAAGCATAGATCAATGCATCAGAGGGATGGACTGAGGCGGTTATCTGCCTCACTGACACCCAAGCCTCTTTAGCCCCGGACCATGCTGTGCAGTCTGACCTGGCTTTGAGAAGCTCTCTGTGCCGAATCTTTTAACACAACAAACACTTTTCTTACTGGACTTTTCCCACTATATTAAACAACATCCAACAGCTGAAGGGTTCCTGTGGCTCAGGGCAGGCAGGATGTTTTAAGCAGTAATTCAGTTATATAGTATGTCCTTTTTCTGATTCTCTAATCTCATCATACACACACACCTGCTTTCCCAGTCTGGATCTCCACATTCTGGCTGAAGCGTCCGCAGCCTGCTGACGTTCTGGCTCGGACCTGGAAGATGTACTTGGTGCCCGGCTTCAGCCCTGACACTCGGGCGCTGGTGTTTTTAGACTTCAGAGTGGAGTAACTCTGCTCTTCATTATCCTGTGAGTGAAACAGCCAAATTTAAAGGTTTGGGGAAAGTGATGTGTTGGTGAGTTCTGCATTTCCCCATGAAAGATTCTGGTGATAATTCTCTGTGGTTTCATCTCTACAAGCGACCCCTTTCAAATTCTCATTTGCTGCATTGACAATAATTTTAATATAAATACATAAATATTAATTATAGTCCCTTTATGGTGAGAAAGCATGTTTCAATGCAACATACTGTAATGCTTAGGGTTGGATGAAAAGATGACATCCATTTATCAAGTGTCATAGATTTTGTTGTTTACACTGAGCCACCACTTTAATTTCTCTGGCTGTATAGGACATAGTATGTAATGTTGCAGATCAATAAAAAGGATAACTTTATCGCAATATTGGATTGTTATGTGATTTTTGTATCATGGATGAAGAAGCTTGTTTCGTCAGAAGGGGTTTAATTGGGCCAGAACCCGCTAGAGCTGGACTTTCAACTGTTTGTAGAACTTTCAGAGGATTAATGACTGGATGCCTGCATCATCACACACCAGCAAGATTAATATGTGTCTTGGTGCTGTACACCATTTTACATATGTGGCACATCATTGTTAACTCCATTCATTATTTCAATCTCTTGACATGGTGACGGGATCTAACAGTAATTCATGCTCTGGTTAGATGTTACACAGAGCTTCTAATAGTGAAATGGTGTGGAATAAAGAGTCCTGAGCTCCATCAGAGTTGTTGGGACCTTTTTCATTTCAGCAAGTTCAAACATTGTTTCCTCTGAAGAATATTTTCTGTCATGTCAGAGGATAAATACAGGGAGGTTTCAGTTTAGCTGCAATAGTATTTGTATCTTTTCTCAGTATTATGCAATACTAATTGCTGTAATGGTATCGCTATCTGCATGAGGATATCCATAAAAAGTCAAATTTTATTGCACTATAAATTACTATAGATGTTGCCTCAGTGCACAGCGCATCTATTTAATGCATGGATAGGACTTTCATTGTTTCTTAAACCATAAATTCAACTCACACAACCCCGCAAAATATATGTCCTGCCTTTGGCAAAAAAATGTTGGTTGATGTATTACTTCCCTCTATATGGCCATGTAGATAGTTATGATTTAGTTTATCTGTCACCGCTCTTTCCTCACAAATCCTGATTTAATCAGGTATTTGATTTTATTTGATCCATGAACATTTTCTCACCACAGTGAGAGTTAAATAAACTCCAGGACTTGGTTGTGTGTAGTTTAAGGTAATTTAACATTTAGCATTATAAATGCAAAAATGTTTTACATTTTTGAGGTAATAGTAGGGACATCATGTATACTACAGATTGAGTGTGAAGCAAATAATCAGCTGGGGAAACATCGATACTGTTCTTTTACCAAATCATTTTACCAAGCTCCAACAGCAACAGACACAGTTTTTTCTGCCTTTTTTTCATCGTGCTTGTCATCTTTGCATGTGTTAATTGTCTTACATGTGTTAACCGCCACTTAAGCAATCCATCGAAATGCTTACGGTTTAAAGATAATTTTCAAACAATGCAGTGCCATCTGTCTGAGAAGGTCTTTGAAAATGCATCAGTACCTTGAAACAAAGTGGAAAAGGGCAGATCATGCTAGCTCTTAAATTCTCATAAAGGAATACAACCTTGTCTGCCAGTCAGGTATAATTGGCTTATGTACAGTTATTAAAAAGGGGATGCTTTTACTGCAGTCTCTCAGTAAAGTTCATCATTATCATCATTGCTATCCTTATTTTCGTCTGCTTGGTGCAGCATCTTTGCACACTTAATTCAAAGATACGTTATAAGTGTGGAGGTAAGATAAGTTCAACTATAATAAGAAGCTCAAGGTGCAACCAAACAGCAACATAAATGAATCAGCCATATGTCCTTAGAAAGGATAAGAGCCTAATTATGAAGAAGTGCTAGGTGCAGAAATAAGAGCTTTTTCTTGTCTTCATTATCATCCTCAGCTTGTGTTGCTGCTGCACGGCCGCCACCCTCGCTGTGACTCATTGTTGTTTAGTACGGTAGTATAGAAACCTTAAGAAAGCACATTGCTGACTTGTCCACTTGAAATCCACCACAGGCGTCATGCCCCCTGAGCGAGACCAGATTAAGACACCAGTGCTAGAGACGAGCTAATCCTTCAGCACTCCCCACACCATCCTGCTTGTTTGGCTATGAGACTGCCTGTTCCCAGGCTGCTCCCTCTGCAATTAGCTGATTTCTATCATCACACACATATATCTCTTCACCCAAACACACATGCATGTACACGTTCACACACACACACACACACACACACACACACACACACACACACACACACACACACTTGAAGCAATTAGCTCGTTGCGAGGCTTATGCGCCTGCCAGCCGCTTGCTGTCACTGTCACTTTTGCTAAGTTGGAATCTACACCGTCTCATCCTCCTTCTTGCTCTCCCTCTCTTGACCCCCATTTCCTTTCAATTAGCTGAGCTGCCAGCAGGATCTTTTTCTTGGATTAAGTTATCCAGAGTCTATCCAAACGCCACTCCTCTGCATTCACAATATCTCGACTCAGCCTAGTCGCAGCCCTTAAAAGCAATGAGCTTATGTTCTCCAGGTATAGCAAAGACCCTGTCACTTTTTTTCCTCTCATAAGCTGCCTGAATTGTTTGTTCGCTGGGAAAATGAACAGAATATGTACACAACCCTAAAACAAGTGACTGCAGTATCTGGGTTTTGTGCTCTTTAAGTGCAGTTCTCAAGTGTTACAGATGCAGTAGTTAGTTGAGTACCTTCTCGTAGTATTTGATGTCGTACTCCAGGATCACTCCATTGGGCTGGTCAGGTTCATGCCACAGCAGAGTCACGCTGTTCTGACTGGTGTTCTCCTGGCGGATCGCTTGCACTTCAGAGGGGGCTGCACAAGAAACAGGACAGATTACTGCTTTGTCAGTTCAAGATGTGGTTCCTCAGTGACATTACCCTGCAGTAAGGTCCTGTCTGATGTATTTCATGAAATACATTCAGACAGGACGATGAAATTATTTATTGTACAGTAAGGTGGCTTTGACAGCTACATCAGTTAGTGCAGACTTTATAAAGTCTCAAAGTTCAAATCATTCTGACTGCCATGTGGTTTCAGTCCCAGCAAGTCCTGAAAACAAAATGACTTTACATGTTGCTCTGATCTCAAGCCTCATTCAGCAGGACATCATTTGTCAGTGCCTTCCCAAGCGGTTACAAATGACTGCCACAACTATGGTTCATATTTGGATACACTGAGGCATAAAAACTTGGTTAAGTTTGTGGTTATGGTCAAAAGAAACAAATATTGATTGTCGGGAAGAATGGGGTATACAAATAGCAGTCTCCAGCAAGACTTTTTGAGCCACAATATCAATGGCATGATACTTTTGTCTTTGCTTTCCAGACACCAAAGTCACAGTTTGCACGACCACAAGAGGCCCTTGTCCGGTAAACATAGTAATTTTAGGTATTCAAACAAAAGGTCAATACTGTAATTTTTCTCAGGACAGTCTCTTTAGTGCTGTTCCATGCAGACTTTGGTGCACTGACTACAGCAGTGTGAAAACACCTCAACATACAGTGAAATTACGAATTGAAAGAGGAACTAATTGGCACCAAAGTGAAGTTCAGCAGAGGGTTGATAAAGTGAGTACCCCCATTTTTGAGCTCAGCACTTTGTACATTATGGTCACATAGCATTCCGTACGCAAAGGTTACAGAGATATTTTTATGATCCCACAAATGTTTGGAAATGTAAAATGTTGTCTGGGGCAAAACCGACATTTCAGTCCAATATTTCCAGAGACTACACCAGCCACTTCCAAAGCAGAGGAAAGAGAAGAGTATTGGATTTAAACCTTGCTTTCGACCTGGACAAACATTTTACAATCTGTACAGACAGACAGAAAGACAGACATACATCTGAGATCATGAGAATAAATCTGAAGATGCAACCCACTGCTGGTTAACAGGTAAAACTGACTTTCCCCTATGGTTTGCACTGTGACCGAATCATGGAGCTATGTACAAAATGCTATAATTTAAAGGTGGTGCAGTTCACCTGCTTTAGATCTCTTGTCTGTCAAACACTATGTATTTGCTGTTCTCAAGACCCCCTATCTTTTCTAGTCTACTCTGAGGTCTATTGGACACTCTGTGAGGTAATCACTATAGCCGGTACTTCCTCTGGTGGCAGGCCAATTTGGGAGTCATTGACCAAAAATCAACACAAATTCTCCCTTTAACACTAAAACCACCTGGATCCACCCAAATGATCAAAATCAATATCAAATATTTAATGTATTCACACTATTCCAGAGTATTCAAACTGCTGGGAACTTTTCTATATTGGAGTACTGGCTAGAGGAGGACAGACATAAGCTGCTTTAGAAATCTACTACATTTTCCCAACTTTTTAAGTTGATAATGTCAAACTTGAGTGCTGGTAAGACTTAATCATTAATCAATGATGGAGCTTTTGCTAGTGATTACTGAAACACTAATCACAGTGCAGATATAGTTATTAAAAACAAATTACAAAATAGTTATTTGCTGCATTTCTGCAGTCACTATGGAGCGTTGGACATGAGTACTGTTTGCTGACAGTGGCAGCTATTCCAACTAGTCTTATGAAAACAAAGTGTGTGTGCCACAACCTGCTTTTCATTACCAGCACAAAATGTTGTTGAGACAGCACCTTCCTTTCAAAGATTGTTATTTTGGCAGTTTTGCTAAATTTGACAGCAAGAGAAGAAGACGGGCCAAGGCTGGATTCAAACTCAAAATGATGTGGCTGCAAGTCGGCCAGCAACATGCCCAAGGACAAAGTCTATCTTTTATTTTTTATTCTTTTGGATAGTGTACAGTGAGTGACTCAAGGTCAGATTGGAACCCAGCAGGCCATCACAGTTACATGGTACGAAGTTGAGCCATGGAGTCATCCCAGATTCCCAGCAGAGTGAACACATCATGTACTATTCAACCTTAGTCCTGTCTAAAGAAACCAGCGACCTGTAACCTGGAGATTCCCATAACCTGTACTTTTAAAAACCTGGAAGGCTTTGGTACAAGCTTCGGCCTTTGTGACATTTGTGCTGTGTTTTGCAAACTGGAATATTTCGGATACATCTTATTGCGGTCGACACGGCTTCAGATACAACCCCCACCAGGATGTTGTCTTATTGTGTTCAGTTCCATAGTGGAAAAGGCCTGTATGTGCCACTCAGCAACGCCTTCATATTGAGAAACTGTATGTCATTGTTCCGAACCCTACCTGCCTGGTTTGTTGTGATGTTGACCACGGTATAAGGTGAGGGCTCATTGCTCAGGTGCGTCACTGCATTCATGGCCAGGATGCGGAAGGAGTAGTTGGTGTGAGCCACCAGGTTGAGCACCGTCACCCAGGACTCCATCAGCCCAGTCTGGCGTGGAACGAATCGAACTGCTGCAGTGCCTGAACGCTCCACCATCCCTCCTCCCCCGGCCCCGATACCCGCTCCCCCGCCTGCCTTTCCTCCACCAGCGCCTCCCGGGTAGGACGCACAGTCCTCACAAGGCCCTCCTTCCCCTGAGCATTTCTGACACAACACGCTGTACTGCAGGTCGCTGCGACCTCCGGTATCCAGAGGGCGATCCCACTCTAAATTCACAGATGTCCCGTTGACCGAGGAGATGACACTTATTGGAGCAGATGGAGGGCCTGCAGAAAAGGAAGACGGAGGTTTGAGTTCATTCACAGGTTTGATCACTGTCTAAAAAAGTAAATTGGATTTTTGCTGCATAGATAAGTTCGGCACATCGTTCCACTTGCCGGTGTGTGCGAGTGTGCATATGTCTTGGAGGTGTTGTTGCCTGTGGGATGATCTTGTGTACCATGTGTTTGTGCTTACGGGAACAAGGAGCTGCTGCTGGGTCATCTGCCGCTCGATAGTGGTTGGAGTCGCAGGGGCAGGAGAGGGCAGCTCTGGTCTCTGAGTGGCTGTGTTGAGGACATTTACCACACAGGCCATCGCCCGCCACCGGCTTATAGAAACCCACCTCACAGGCTGCAAAGAGAGAGAGAGAATAAATAGAGTAAATAGAGAGCTTGCAGGGAATGGCTCTGCACTCCCATAATCACTCAGACCATGACAAAATTGAGAGAGAGTGCAGCCAGAAAGGCATGAATCACACTCCTATAGCAAGCTGTGCATATCAACACAGCTTCAACTTTTTCAAAACTGTGTCATCTCCTCCAAAGCATTCATTTTAGGACATAACCCACCCCATGCACCCCTCCTCCCAATCTATGTTTAATTACAGGCCTTGTAACCGTAGAGACTGTAGAGCAGGGGAGATGAAAGTCATACTTCTTTCAGCTCAGATTTGGGCTGAAAAGCCTCTGCACTGTTGATACTCCCAGTGAGACCCTCAGAATCCAGACCGTGTTTCAACCTTATTCAGCTCCTCTGATACATATTCACTTTTAACTCTGCACTGATTAATAATGGAGGGGGCCCTGATAAATATATTCTCTTTCCAAGCGGTTAATAGGCTTCTGCTATGGTAAATGGGGCAGGAGTAAACCTCACATACACTCAGAAAGCAGCAGCAACAGAGACCAGTGTGCTTGTGTTTGTTCTTCCTCACAGCGTAATTTATGCT
Source organism: Nannoperca australis (assembly GCA_036023655.1). Taxonomy (NCBI): domain Eukaryota; kingdom Metazoa; phylum Chordata; class Actinopteri; order Centrarchiformes; family Percichthyidae; genus Nannoperca; species Nannoperca australis. Next base: position 16,725 of record JAVQJD010084047.1, on the reverse strand, counting down.
TCCCGAGATTGCTGAGTGTTAGTTTACAGATGCAGTGTTTTTCTAACCTTTCCTTGTTAAGTTTATAGAAGACCGTTTTAGGTGCTTAAACTTCAAAAGTGCTGAAAGAACCATGAAATTGGATAAGCAACATGATTAAAATTATAACAAAAAGAATAGTTAAAATGCATTCTGGATTACTGGCTGAGACATTTTAGATGCAACTTCCCATGATTGTACCTGACAAGTACACATTCAAATGTTCACCATGGCTGTGCGGCAACATGCACAGACACACACAACCTGGATGTGCAATTTAGTTGGGTGGTTAGATTTTATAATACTCTGCATAATGCTGTCATCCTATTGTTCATTGGAATCACGCTGAAAAATAGGATCATTTAAACCGTAAAGTGTGTGAAGGTTTACATTATCCCTAAAAGTTGCTACCTTATCCACCTGGACATGATCCCTCACTGGCTTCCCACCTGCAAACAGCTGTGTTTATTGCAGTGTACCACAGCCAGCAGTCAGGCTGTTGTGTCTGTGGCAATGTGGAGACATCCTAAGTAATATTTGAGTGACTTGTACAATTGAAATAGAAAGAAAAACAATGTGGATGGATAAAAACACTGCATCATTTGCCTCCTAAACTAAACTAAATAATGCAAACAGGAATTTCTTTCTAAGTTTCAGTAGATGCTGTGTGGGAAAAGCAAAAAGGGAATGATTTAGTCTGCTGTGCAAGCTGAAGCAAAGCAAATTCAAAACAAAAAAACAGTGACACTGAAATATTACTACTATACTATTAATATAACAGATTTCTTACAAAATACAAAGGTGCATTGTGAGCTTCACTGTTTTACATGGACAGGGTCAACATAGAAAAGTGATCCAGGCCACCTGGATATCTCTCATCCTTATTTATTAAAGGCTTTGAAAAACATCACAAAAGTTTTGGCCCCTTTCTGTTTTCTACCTCTCCTGACTTCCTGCGCTCAAACAACCCATCACAGCGCTTCTTTGGCATGTGACACAACTAGAAGCCACCACATGCTCAGAAATGTAAACCAATAAATATACAATATACACAAATGGGCTGAGTCAATCAAATCAAATCACCTTTATTGTCATTGCATATGTATACAACAAAATTTGTGGTCTCTCATAAAAACTGTTCCATATATAATACTATCAAATCAGTTTGGCATGGGAACGCATGTCTGAAAGGAAAATTATAGTGTTCAACTACTCTGCAAACCCCAGTGTATACATCAGTATATATTTACACAACCCCACAACTGCTCATTTCAATTTTACTGCATCTTCTTACAGTGTTCCAGGTGTTTTTAAAGAATTACCTCAGGCCCCTCTCCATTTAGAAATGTATTTTTCTTATGGACTCCAGTGAGCCGACTTTACAGTTTTATATGGAGAGTTTGTTAAAATGCTGTTTTCACATTCCTCTGTAGACAGTGGGTGGTGTATAGAAATTTGCTGACAATGGAGTCAATGGTTCAAACTGCAAACTGTTGTTCTGAGTGTTGTCACTCCCAGTGCAATCCAAAGGGTTCATCAGTTAGGGGACCTGCATTATCAGTGTTACAAAAGAGCCACATTAGATTTCTGTGACAAAATAAGAACAATTGAAGGCTGAAAATTGTGAAAACCTCATCTTAATAAATGTCTCTTACGAAGAAGAAACATAGATTAACAGAGTGACACGCACACACAGTATGTGATCTAACTTTGTTTCTCTCTCTCGATAAGAAAAGAGAGAGAAAAAAAGGATGCTGGATGCTGGAGCAGCCTGAGCAGCAGTTGGGTCAATATCACTATAAAGTGCCTTTTGATGTCCTCATCAGAATTACTAAGTTATCATTAACATGTTACAAAATAATGAAAAGTTTGGGTGTTATTACAAATGTCCATACATTGACACACAAATCAGTGTAAGGATAAGTTTCTTAAAATGTCTTAAGATCATTTTATATCATGTTCTTTGGTTGGGTGTATCCACTTTTGCTATGTCCCACATGCTGGTCTGCTAACTTCAAGCAGTGTAATAAGACGTTAAATGACACAAAATTCAAATACTTTTTAAATGTTCTTATTAATCTTACCAAGTTCTTGGGTAAAACAGGTCATATAAATGTTTCTTTTTTCTTTTTATAATTATATTTAACATTTTGTACACGTCCCTAAAATTGCCGTCCACCCTGTCATTATGGGGTAATTGCCCCTTTAAGAAACCAACTAATGTAATCAGTGACATCACCACCCCAATGTGTCTTTCTTCAATGGAGGTTGAAACAACTGCTGCAAGTACAGTGAGTATCTAAACTTATATTTCCTAATTTTCACCTTATTATGTTTGTAGTTAGATGTGGTCAAGCTTAACATATCAACTCTGTCAGAGTAAAAGATTATTCATAGAAAAACTTTTCAGAAATTCAAAATATATTTGAAGAACAGCATGTAGTCCTCTTCAACAATAAATCACTTTGCTAGCTGCTAATCCACCATGTGCGTCTTAGATGCTAACTTTAGCAAAAAATGTCCACCCTGTCACTGTCCACCCTGTCACCAAGCCCTACATGACAGGGTGGACACGGCACATGACAGGGTGACATTTGTATAGTATAGTTGTTGTTTTTCTGTTTTGTTTTTACACATTTTGATAAGATAGTGATCATTTGGAAATTCTTCATGAACTTTTTTCTTAAAATTCATACTGCCAAAAAGGTTGTGTCAGTGGCATGTTTACAATTGTCTTGTCTCATGTTGTTTTGGTTAGGGTGGGGGTTGAGTATTTTTGGTGGCAAGATTATTCACTGTCATATCTGATCATTTTTCATGTGTTGTGGTTAAAAGTAAAGTGTACTTATGTTTTGTTTGTTGTTTTGTTTTGATCTCACAACAGGTACCTGCAATAGCAGCTGTAAAGGGTACTATGAGAATACATCAAGCCATGAGTTTGACACCTGGTCAAATGAAGTACAGAGACATCTCATGTCTCTGTAAGAGCAAGGAAAGTGTTTTGGACTGCCCTTGCTTCAAGCTTCAGGAGGTCACTTTGGTTGACTTTCCTCTTTCATCTGATCAATCCCCGGCATGTGGAAAGACACCAGACAACATGAGGAGACCAGAAATGATTGAAGGAGATGATTGGAGAATGGTGCATCGTTAATTATGACAACGGAGCTTACCCAGGTGTCATCATGGATGTGGAAGGGCGCAGTGTCAAAGTTAAGTGTATGCACCGAAATGGTGTGAACAAGTTCTTATGGCCAGGTCCACGGGAGGACATTAGTTGGTACCATGATGGGCAGATACTCTGTCTGATGCCAGAACCACAAACACTAAACAGGCGTTCTCGACAGATCAAGCTATCTGTTTGGAAGTATGTGGACCAATTACAGTGATGTAGAAGATTGGTTCAAAACCAAGCAAGCAAATATGCAAATGCATTGTACCTGAAGGGAGTAACTCCACTGGTCTATCTTGACAGAAAACCATGAGAAAATGAGCTCACTTGTTACTTGATTTTCCTAATGAGATTTATTGTCTTGAGCATTAATTCAAGTCTTTGCTTTATGCTCATTGTTTATTTAGTTTTGAGTAAAACTCAACATTAAGCAGCATGTGTTTTTGGGCATTGCTTAAATTGTGATTGAAGAGTCATTAGCGTTCTGCTGTTGGACACAAAGGAGCTCTTTCGATTCTGTTTTTGGCAATGTTTTGAAGATATTTTAGTAGTGATGGCAAAAGCTTATGAATGTTCATATTTTTGTTCTGTAACATTCACCTTTGTTCCAATAGCTCATAATAAATCTACTAATGTCAACAGTTAACATATTTTTGTCCACCCTGTGATGTCATTGTCCACCCTGTCATTGTTCTGTTTTTTGAAAATATACAAGTTATCTTCACAAGTTAGTAAAACCTTTTCACATATTAATTATAAACCAATCACTGCCAAATAATACTGTTTGAAAGACAGATCAGATCTCTGTTTTTAGAGATTTTATTTAGAAAAGAAAATGCAGCTATCAGATATTCTTTGAAGACACAAACAATTTGCAGTTATTTCATTATTTTCAAAATACTTTTTATCAACTAAAATGTATTGATGAGCAAGGGACAAAATAACTTTCTGAAAATGTACATTTTATAATCACAATGTTATAAAAATTTATTTCTTCTCTTTTGACTTTGTCCTTGACAGGGTGGACATATTTTACAATTTGCTCATACTTTATCTGCTTACAGTTAATTCATAAAAAATGTGGGAGCTTAGCCAACATGCATTTACAACAGCCTAAGGTCAACTTGATACAAGGGATATGCAATTCAGTGGAAAAGTTTTACTTTTTGAGGGAGAAATCATGATGTCTCAAAGGCACTTTTTGGTGATATTGACCCAGGTATAAGATGGGAAGGAGCTGTGAGCAGGCAGCTTCCCTCCACTGTTTACCAAGGAATCCTGCGCTGAAACAAAAATGTCTGATTTTATTTACAGACATCGAGTTGACATGCCTACAATCCTAGAGGGACCTGCAGTCTTTGTAGTGCACATTTTAGCTAAGACAGAACACAGAAGTCCATGGGTTCTGCCAACAGTTGATTCTGAAGCCTGACTGCTAGTTTATTATCCTGGGACGTCAGCGGGAGTCAATGCAGGGGTCAGTGTGTCTTGTTGACATTGTAGTTCTTTTTGCTAAGAAGCAGATATACAGAATATCAGATATCTCCGACATGGAATTATAACTCGGAGGCTAAATTGAGCATTTCATAATTAGTCTTCAAGGCTTGAGCATGACATGGACGTGATTTAGCGTTATTGCTTATAAAAGTGTCTTATCCTTTGAACGCCACATACATAGCTTGTATTCATTGTCATATAGCTTCAACAACTTCAACAGTTCCATCAGCACACTTAGTTAGCTCAGTTTACTGTTTCAGATTACATTAAACTAGGCCATTACAAGTGTTTTACAAGAAGGTCTTTTAAATTCTACAGTGTTTGTACAAATTATAGAGTTTCTTTTTCTTTTGGCCGTGTGAAATGATTAACATTGAGTCGGCGCTGGAGGCTGGGGAGGCCTGAGTTATCTCCCTGTTTGCATTTCCATATATAGATTGTGTAACTCTTAACAAGGGAGAAGGAGTCGTCTCATGAGTTTATTGAAAATATGTGATTAAAAACCCACTGTGGAAAAATATACTTGATGCTGATTTTTTTTCTCTTAAAATGACCCTTTTCATAAATAAAGCTCTATTCAATGTTTTATCTAAATATCTACAGCACCACATGCTAACGCTTTACTATCTGCTATTGCCAGCATAGTGTAAAATGAGTTGAAATGTCTTAATCTTTAAGTGACAAAGGACCAGGAAAAAGCCTTTACATTTCCAGTGATTGAAGCTGCAGCACTTAAAACTGAACACTATAACTGAGAATTAATTTCACCTCTCAAAATGTGCAACACACCCACACACACCTGCACAAGTGCTGATAATGTAAAACACAGAGCAGATGCTCAGATATGCACATACACACATACACACACACACACACACATATACTACAGTATGTGTATCATAGATAAACAGACTGGGGGCGATAGTGCTCTTCTCTTTCACTGTCAGGGCCCCCAAAGGAGCCAGAAACTATTTCTATTTGTGATATTTATCCCAGACTGTTTTCTCTTCCTCCTTTTTATCCTGTTAATCCCTCCGTCCCTTGATGTTTTTTGTGAAGCCCCTGAGTTGAAAAGCAGGTCACGATAAACATCGGAACAGCTCGTTCATCAAGGAGAGAGGCGGCGAGTGCTTTGAAGTCTCTGACAGATTCACCAGGAGTCCTACACACACTCACGCAGTTACACACACATGCAAAGGTATGATAATGCAAAACACACACAAACATACACACGGGATGTCTGATGCAGCCACAGTAACATGAATGTATCAACACAGGTGAATATGCAAAAGCAGAGAGAAGGCGGTCTGTGTCAGAACAGCTGTGATAACCTTTTACTTCACTTCTGACATGCTGCTCATTCAGTGTTCTGGATAGAGGAAACATAGACATAAATGGTCATAATAAAAAATAATATCGCCACAAAAAGATGAGTAAAGAGACCAACAACTGCAAAAAAGCAAAGTCATCAATGGGAAGCATAACAACTAGTGGATTCTGGGCTGTTGGAGGAGGACCCAAAGCTGTGAAAGCTTCTATTAACAGCTTTGATTTTCACAACCCACACTAGGGACCAAAGGTCTGCACTGGGTTGCACCAGTGTGAGTTCCAACTTAGCCTAGTTTGTAAGTAATTTGTAACTTAGGTCAGAGTTTACACACTACTAATATTTTAAGGTTTGCACCAGCTGAAATACAAGTTACAACTTAAATCACCTATTTTTAGCCATTAGCCTCTTTGCTATCGTGTTATTAATCAGGGATGTCCTGCATTATCTTTTGGCCCTCTCTTGCAGAGGTGCCCCTTGTCAAAAACTGACTAAAAACTATGAGTTGTGTTTAAATCAGGAGTATTTTAGATTGACTTCTTAGTTTTAGCATATAGAGAAGCAGTGAAGGAGCCTAACAGCAGAATCACTGCATCTCTGTCACAAGATCTTATAACCAAAACTTCACAACTAAGTTCCAGGTTTTAACAAAGGTTTAAATTTTGTTGAGCAGCATGTAAGAGATCAATACAGTAAATTATACCCAGTTTAAATTCCATCTGTATCAAAATCTATTTTTCAGCAGTTTTCCTGGAACAGAATCTGATGAGATTTGTCATATTTTACAGAACACACATTTAATTTTACTGAATAATAATGTTAAAAATACTGATGAGCAGAGAACCTTTGAGACAGAGGGATATAAAACGTCCTGTGAACCGAGAACATGATGAAATAGGGGATGTGGTGTGAAGAGACACGTACTTCTCTGTTTGGTCGCAGTCTTTCAGGTAAACTGCATACAGAATCTGTAAGTTAGTAAATATGTGTGTCTTTGCGTGTGTGTGTGTGTGTGTTCATGTGTGGCTGTTTGCGTGTTGCCCGGCGTGTCAGTACCTGTCAATGTAGTGCACTCGCTACAGGGGAATTTGCATTACAATGAATCTTAATAGCCGTGTGCGGCATTGTGTGCTGACCTTGATTTATTCCCTGTATAAGTGGGTAAATAAATACATTGGAAAAAAGGGGGAGCTGGAGAAAGCACATCATCGTCCCACGCGTGAGGAGACTGAGGGAGGAGCGGGGTCTTAAGTGCAACCTGGGTTGGCTGGTGAAAGCTTACATTCAGCGTACGGTGCTGGCCCTGAGCCTGCTCTGCTTCAAGGATACATTTGAATAAATCTATAAATCTACAATAAAAATGAAAACAATAAAAACTACTTCTCTTCTGTGGTGACAGTTAAACTGTCTAAAGCAACATTTGGACATTGCTGTCGCTGAAAGTCCCTCAAGATGGTAAACAGTAAAGTTGTGGCTGAATTATATTAAAGATGCAGAACCATCTCTAGTGCCAAAATGAAGGCCTAGCAGCTGAAATGCATTAGCGTATTTTGATGGTCGTATCCCCATCAATTAACTGTACTCTGCTACTATGACTCAATTTGTTATAATAGCTGTCATGTAAAGGCTGTGTTTTTTTGGTCGGCTTTCTTTTTCTTACCTTAAGGCTGACTCTTAAAAAACAAATCTCAACAATCTGTTTCCTCAGTGCAGTGTTGACATGTTTAATGCTCAAAGGTGTTAATTAGAAAGTCCCTTGCTTTTTGTTTAGTTGTTTTTGTCTTGTTGAGGTGTTTTAGCGATAATCCCAGAAGTTACTTGTCAACAGAGCTGTCTAGTCAGACTACTCTGGTCATAGACAAGTCCAAGTCCAAGCAGTTTAGTCTAAAATGTGGCCCAAGATGGAGTCTGAAAAGGCTTCAGACTAAATCAAATCCAGGGCCAAAACAACGGCCATTCCAGAGACGCCTGTTGTTCATAGTTGAGGCTCGGCTGTACCGGTACAGTCTTTTGGATTCAGAAATGTTTAAAATGTGATAGCAACAGAAAACAATGTAAAGTGGCTTAAAGGTTGTATTATTTGTTATTTGGTAGTATTAACATTGTTGGTCCTTGTTGGTTGGAGTTGGGCATTAGGTGCTGCACAGTGGCTGCCAACACTAAGGATAGGTTAAGTGCAGAGAATTCTATATAATATCTATATAATTTCTATATGAAGGAGAACTTAACTTACAAATATTGCAAGTATGCAATGACTATGAAGTTCGATATATTTACACAAATGTTTGCATCAGATGCTTAGTTGTTAGATGGCAAAGACACACTATGGAAAATAAGTATTACCTGCATTTGTAAATGATCACTCCAAGAGATGATTGTGCAAACATTTATTTTAGTTTTTTATTTTACATCCTATGAGGGTTTTTCTTAAGATTCTTGCGTTCTGCAATATTTCTTATGTTAGTTAGGGTGATGTTAAATAAACTACTGTTAAGCAATGAAAGTATGGAAGACTTTAAATGCCTAAATAAAACAAAAAGGTGAAATACAACACACACTGTCTTATCAATTTCCTCTTTATGTATGCATTTACTGTGTCACAGTGCAATGAAAAAGTTAGCAAAGCTTCCCTTGCACCTCTTCATGAAACCTTATGACAGTGTTTTGTATTTAGTGTTGGCAGGTATAGGATTCTATCTGCTGGACACAACACCTCTTCACTTTGTTTGGTTCTGATTTGATTTTAATTTGACATGGAAAACAATTAATTATGTTATTAAAGATAAAATGCTAAGCAATTGTCCTTTTAACATGGGGTTTTTATTTAATTATGACAGTAAATGAATATGTTACAAATAAATGCATATAAATAAAATGCATTTTGTATTTCAACTTATTTCTTTGTTTGATTTGTTTGAACATTTTAAAACACGTGGTTAGGGTTGTGGAAAGATTGTGGTTACAGTTAATAAAACATCAGGTATTCCTACTTCCTGCATTGGCACTGACTGTTGGCATTGAATTCTAAATCCTGAGGTGCAGAATCGTCCAGATGGACATAAATCCTAAGGATATTGTCCTGCAATTATTGTGCAGGACAGTCCATGTAATATTTAGTGATTTTTGCCTCTCTGTGTGGAACCGACAGTAAAGCAACCTCCCAAGTCTGCCACGAGACCAGCCAATAATTCTGGGCAGGAAAGGCAAAAAAAAAACCAAACAATGATCAATGAACAGTCGCCAACAAAGAGACAAGTCAAAACACCCGTGAGACCGATCCAAGTACGAGATCAAGACTCAAGACCTTACTGCGGCCCTCTATCTACAATTTGTGGTTTTAACATTTTTTTATTTTCTATTTAAAACCAATTCACTTCACTTCTATGTACCAGTGGGTTTTTGAACAGAAAATATATAGAATCTTTCATTAACTGTCAATCAGTCAGTTACAGTGAGTAAATATGCAGATATTAAGTGTTTACTTCAAGATAAACGTATCTGTCAACAAGAGCAGGTCTAAAAGTTCTGCACGTGCTTCCAGAACACATGCAGTCCTGATGTCCTGGACCTTGTGCAGCCTCGGCCTTGTAAGGAAGTGAGTGCACTCTTAAATCCAGTGACAAAGTTAGCCAAAGGCTCCTTAGCTGCTTCCCCGGGGAGCACATGAAAACACTAATGAGCTGCTGAAGCTATCTGAGTGATGGATGAACGTGTCGGTGGGATCAGCTGTGGAAATGGGACACTCACCGTCCACATTGTCCCTCCTATTACAATGCTGTTCTAGATACTAACAGCTGGATTGTTGCTCTGCCTCAGCCCATTGTACGCTTGAAAGTGTGCCTTTCCAGTCTGAAGTAAGCCTGACTTACTCAGCGTTACGTCCAGGTGCATGGAGACAGATTACCTTGAGGACAGAATGGATGAGGCTGGTAAACAGGAAAGATAGAGGGCTTCATCTGGTTTGTGTTGGATCAAAGGACAACACAGTCACCGCAGTCATCAGGAGAAAAAAATCTTTTTGAGTGCTCTTTGCAAATAAAGGCATCTTGGTATTGATTGATATTAACTTCCCCAACACTAATGTTGAACTGCATTATTATTGTTTTGTGTTAAAATACCAGTTAAGCAGCATTCTCTACATTTTACAGAAAAGAAAATCCAATTCAGTGTCCTCCTGTTCACTATCATAATGGATTCAAGATATACAGCTCTGTTATAATGATTGTATTGTAAATTGTCGTCAGTTTGATACTGTACAGTAGATTTATATACTTTAATGCATCTGATAGAGAGATTTAACTAGAAGAAGGAGGAAATGTGTATTGATGCTGTAACAATCAGAAAAGACCAGATGGGACTAGAAAATAAGAAAGGTATAGGATTCTTTTTATATATTATTACAAAACATTGGAAATATGTCAGCAGAGAAAACAGCTAGCCTGTGGGAACACTGATTAGACTGTAAAGTGAAAACAAGACCAAACACTGTAATAAAACCTAACGCCACAGCTGGCCACAGCTGGCCACCGCAAAGCCCAGACTCACACTAAAAAACAGTCACCCAAAGAAAATGGCAAATTCTAAAACTTCACACACAAAAGTGATGCGTTTTTGTAGTCAGAGATCATTGTTTAAGTGTTTGTCCATGATTTAAGGAATACTGTTATTACTGACAGAAAAAGAAAAACTAATTAGCCCCTAGCCTGTGAGTGGGCACACCTGTGTATGTGTTTGATTGACAGCTGAGCAGGTAGGGTCACAGATATAAATAAATAAACTGCTGGTAACTATTTCTTCTGACAGCATTTTGTTTGCAATGGTGTAGAAGAATAACAACAACATTTAGCATAAACTAAGCGATGTTGAGGTTTTAAACTGACTCGCCAATTAGCTAACTAGCCTGCAAACGAGCTGGTAAATATTGTGGAGCATTTACCAGATAAAGAGCCAAATCATCAGGTGGACTCACACACGACTCCAAAGGTAATGTTTTGCCACCAGGTGGCTAAAAATCAATGAATGCTTGTTTAGTACAGTTTAAAATGTTTTGACTGGTTGTATACAAAGGATGAATCGGTGGGTAAAATGCTCCCCTTTGGTTATTTGTTTGAGAATGCAATGTAAAAAACATACAATCTCAGCTGAAATTTAATTCAAGTTGTGTTTTTCTTTGTTTCCATTTCATAGATGCAGACATACGTAAGTATAGATATGCTTTATTTGATTGTCCAGATAGTGCCAATCTCTAGCTGTCACAATGCCTGTCTGCCTGAAGAACTTTATGTAAGTGAAACTAAGACAAATACCAATTATGGCGTCAGTGTCTTCCGTAGCTACATATCCATCCTTGCCTCTCCTTGCCTCCCTGTTTGCCTCCCTGCTGGGTTCAAATCAATTCCATCAATGGAGCCATCACAAAGGGAACATTACCGTAGTGTTTTCCTGAGAAAAAGGCTTGGTAATTACAAATCAAACGAGACAAATACATCCCGGTTAATGAGCGTTAAACGGATGTTAATTATCCGATTGAATGGCTGTCACCATTAAACTGTGTCTGATGGAAGGACTGGGAGGAGGAGGGCAGAAGGGGGAGGAGAGTGGGGCGGGGGTCGAGGGGAAGGGTAGCTCAAAAAAGACGGGAATTCTGAAAGGCGTATTAGCAGCAGTTTGAGAAGATCAGACAGTGTGAAGTGCATGTGTCGGAAATGGAAGAGAGAGGGGAAATGCGTGGGGAGAGGCAGTGGGGGAGGGAGGCTAAACTTTTCTCTTTTTCCGACATTAGCAATTGCTGCGATGCATCAGAGGGGAAATTAATCAACTGTTTTTGATTATTTATATATTTGAAAAGGACAAAGTGTGCGGGGAGAGAGCTGCACAGAGGCAGGAGTCACGCTGCGCTAATATGGTCACAGCCGGTCTGCCAGGCAGCTCCAGTCATAACATATCCGTCTCCAAAAGATCAAGTAAAAAGTTCACACTCTTAACATTCAAAACAAGGTACAAGTCCTCTCTGATTCATCAAGCAGCTCACATAATGAAGTGGGAGTCTACGTTTGGTTTCGGAGCTATTCACAGAACAACTTGTAACTCATGTTTTGGGATGACAGTGTGTGTGTTTGAGCACAGCTTTGGTTAAATAATCATTCCTCACTGGAATGAAGAATGCAGACCACAAAGACAGGGTACATACGCAGAGCTGAGCAGGGTTTACACAAACACAGTCTCAATCCAGTCTGTTCAACGACACTTTAATGCTCTGATTAACCAATGATCCTCTATGATTACTGTTACCTGAGGTTTCACTGCTGCAGGTTTCTTTGTTTCTTTGTTAAAGCATTTTCTTGCTTTTGCACGAGAATGCTCCATCACTATTAGGAAGATAATATCTCACCACATACAGTTACTGACTTTTCCGTGTCACAAAAACAAATCAAGAAGGCTAATCTGCGATCTAATGCAGTGATTTTATTTACTGTATTTCCTCAAATAAAAGCTGGCTCTCAGCTTTAGGTCAGAAAAGAAAACAAGGGTGCCTGTATTATGTGCATGCCAACTAAGCATAATGTGCATTTCCATCACTTTAATTTAATGCTATTTTCAACACTTTGTTGTTGGACTACTCACTCAGTTACTCACTTATTGACTTTATTCATTGTGTGTGTGTGTCCCAGCCAAAATGTATTTTGAAATAACAAATATATAAAGGCTATATTGTACGGAAACCTGGGAATATGACATCATCGCTGCAGCGTGAATGATACAGTAGTAAACTGCCCTAATGTCTGTTTAAAATTGCCATTTAAAGATTGCAGGAGGAACATTTTAGATGAGGGTTTCAAAATGTAATTAAGAAAACATTTAAATGCTAAAAATGTACACTAACACTGATATCACAGGTGATGTCACCCAGAAAACATTTCATCTGAGCTTACAAAAGGTTTAAAGATTGTTCAAGTCTTCTTCCAACATCAAAGTGAATTGAACTGTGCCCCAGACTCTCAGAGTGTGTGGCTGTTACGTTTGCAGTCATTTGATTAACTGTAAATTAGTTTGGTATATTTTGTACCACTACAGAATTATCTAAACTGGATTGATAAGGGTCTAACATACAGCTTCAATTCCTTAACGGAACATTTATTGTTTCAGCTGAATACTAAATAAATGTCAAGAAACCTTTGGTGGAGACATGTCTGGAGACGTTTCAGTCTGTGGAGCAGGAGGTCACTGTACATACTGTTTCATACATATATTGTATAAATTATTCACTGTCATTGTTGCAGTGTAATTGTTCTTTTCTTGTTTTATTTTACTTTTATTTCTTGTTCTGTATAATATTTATAATTATTTTGTATTCTTTTCTATTGATATTCTGCAGATTTGTAATTGTGCTTTGAATTTATGGTTATTCTTATTGCATTGTTGATTTGCTGCTGCTTTAACAAAACAATGTCCATCATGGGATCTATAAAGCACATCTATCTATCTATCTATCTATCTATCTATCTATCTATCTATCTATCTATCTATCTATCTATCTATCCAAATACAATACACATACAAATACATACTAGAGCACCAAATGTGGATTAATGCACTGCTGAAAATAGTCCCCAAAAACCCACTTTTAAAAATGTACGTCTTCAGCCAAAAATGAGTGGGCCACAAAAGGTGTAGCAGAGAGCATGGAGCGATGGACTAACAAATAGTTGCTTTTTATGGGATTTGTTGACAATAACAAAAAAGGTGAATATTGCAAACTTATAAAGGCAACAGACCACATACAGAATACACAGACAGTGAGAGGAACAAGGGGGCCACCAGGTGCCTACAGATCACGTTTGCCCCCCTGGGCTCTCTAGCAGGTTACTCCGGCCCAGAATGCAGTAGAAGCTTTCAACAAATACCAATGCACTAAATTGTCAACTTTGATTTTACCAGTTTTAAATTTGCAAAACTGCATTACAAATTACATAGCATAAACGTGCAATAGTTCTACAGTGTCAGTTTTGTTTATCTAAGGAATAAACTGACAAATTTTGTCTCTCTACTAACAATGTCGCAACTGGTCCCCCTACTTTAAATGCCAACATCATTACAATTCATGACACACACATACATTCTACCATCCACATCCATACAAACTGGGCTCCCTTCAGTGGAGGCCGGGAAGAGGCAGAAGTAAATGACAGCGCCCTGTGTGCACATCAGTTTAACTCAACAAGAAGTCAGGGCATAAAATCATTTGAAGAAGTCCCGCAGTCCCTTCAGACGGAGGCTGCCAGCTTCTCAGTGATCTGCTATCATGTTGCCTGTCTCTTTACTGTCAGCACTAATAGCTCTTAGACACTGGACTGGGACATGGGTGGCTACTGCAGGCCAAGGGTGGGACACACTCAATCAATAATTTACCCAGCAGCTCTCTTCCTTTTGTGTGTGTGTGTGTTTTCATTCCTGAATTAAGCATTCATATGGACTGCACATAAGAGGATTTGTTCATGAGAGTGTGTCTTTGTGTAGTTGGCAACGTGGGTATGCAAGTGTGTGTGTGTGTGTGTGTGTCAGCAAAGTTGCTTTGTGTATTGATGTGTAGCCCTTTGCACCTGCTGTGGAGATAGGGCTTCGGCCAATCACAACAAAGATTGGAGGGAAGTTTGAGTGACACAACAGTGCTGTGTCTGGCTGAGATATGATTCATTCTGTTATCGCCCGCTCTCTCTCTCTCTCTCTCTCTCTCACTCGCACACACACACACACACACACACACACATACACACACATACACACTCAGTCATGATGGCTTAACAGCATTGAAATGTTTAATAATACCATCACTTCTCATCCACTGTTTCTTTTTCCTCTCTCCTCTCCACTCATCTGCTCTCCTCTTTGCTTTCCTTCCTTCCTCCCTCCTTCCCTCTCCTTTTTCATGCTTTCTTCCTTTATTTCTTGTTTTCCTCTCATCTCATCTACTTTCATCCCCTTTTCCTCTCCACACTGTCCAATCAAAATCTCCGGTCATCCACCAACGAGGACCAACCAGACACACAGAAAGACTAATTAGTCTGGCACGGTAACAACAAATCCCTCAGCACTGACACTCACACACTCTAACAAACAGATGTACACTGCTTACACGTTTAATGACACACACACACACACTCACACAAACTTGCGTATTAACAAACACATTCCCAATGCCTCATTTCCCAATGCACAGTATGCAGCCCCAGCAGCTGTGGTAGCTGTTGTTTTGTGCTCTTGTAAAGTTATTGTTTGGCCACAACAGTACGGTTATAACTGCATTGTGTGTGTTTGTGTGTGTACAGTTTGAACATGATGGGGATTTATCACCCTGTGAGGAAACATTCCAGTGTTATTGTAAAGATCAATATCCTAATTTAGCTTGTTGAGACGTTTCAATTAGACGTGCCCTGCCACTCCCTGTGCTGTATTTCTCTGATGTGTTAAAGGATAATTCCACTTTATAACAACATGGGTTTCATTTTCCTAGTTCTGGCCATCACTTTTATCGCTCATGATAACATTGTATTCAGTAAAATAATAGCTGACATCTTGTGGGGCTCATGTTAGCTAGCTAGTTAGCCTGATGATCAAACTGAATTGCCATTTCTTTTGACTTCATTCATTCAGTCTGACATTGTGCATCCAGGCTGACTTATGTTTGGGATTAAAGTTTAGTTTTTTCAATCAGACAATTCACGTTGAAATGTTTATTATAGAAGCAAAATATAGTTAGAGCTAGGCTCCGACTTCATCCCTTCCAGCAGACATGTTTACATGAAATATTGGGGAGTGATGAACAAATATAAAAAATAAATAAATAACCCCCCTATCCAGAGCCAGCAGGTGGATGCTGGGGCAGTGGTGCAACTGAAGCAGTGTCTGACAGGCAGAGGGACCAATGGGAGATTTGTTGCAGTTTAAATAGACCACCAACTTGTTAGGGTGTGTTTGGTAGATGGTTGTGGAGAGTGAGGTGTGCCTGAACTAGCTCGCAGACATTGCTTCATAGAGTGTTTGTCCCACAAACGTCATTTTCAGTCGACTCAGAAGTTGCAACACTGGTTGCAAGGTGTAGTTAGCACAACCTTGTTCACGTCATTTCAACTAATATCTTGATTTAGGTTAAATATGTAAGTTATTTCTGTAAGTCAACATATAACAACCTAGCTAGCGAGCTATGTAGCAAGATGACTGCCCCATTTTTTTATCCTGCCAACGAAGCTCTGATTGGTCACATGTCTCTCCAACCAGCAGAAACAGCCAACAATGAGCACAACACCAGACCTGAACAAACATTTGAGCAGTGATTCAGAGGTCTGACAACAAGCTTTGAGCTAGTTGCAACAGTAACAGGAAGAAAGCACAGCGACAGAGTAATGATTCTGTGTACTAACACAACTTTAGTCAAAATCAGTATGCTCAAGGTAATTATACAAAAAACAAAACCGTATTATTAGCCAAAGAATATATATATATAACGTCATAGATAGCCTATGACATATAGGCTATATATATGATCAGCATACTGATCATATATATATAACGTCATAGATAGCCTATGACATATAGGCTATATACACTACCGTTCAAAAGTTTGGGGTCACCCAAACAATTGTGTTTTCCATGAAAAGTCACACTTATTCACCACCATACGTTGTGAAATGAATAGAAAATAGAGTCAAGACATTGA
>JAVQJD010084042.1:0-15208 GCA_036023655.1 Nannoperca australis | reverse complement strand
ACAGTATGTGCGCCTGCAACGCTGTATGTCTGACAGTGTGGTCAGCAACACTGGGGCCCCACAAGGGACTGTTCTCTCTCTCCTTTCCTTTTTTACCATTTACACCACGGACTTCAACTACCACACTCATCTCCAGAAGTTCTCAGATGACATACTAAGGAACTGGTGGTAGACCTGAGGAGGACCAAGGGGCAGGTAACTCCTGTCTCCATCCAGGGGGTCAGTGTGGACATTGTGGATAACTACAAGTACCGGGGTGTACACATTGACAATAGATTGGACTGGGGGAAGCACACTGATGCCCTCTACAAGAAGGGCCAAAGCCGTCTCTTTTTTCTGAGGAGGTCCTTTAACATCTGCAGGACAATGCTCAGGATGTTTTACGAGTCTGTAGTGGCTAGTGCTCTCATATTTGCTGTGGTATGCTGGGGCATTTGTCCACTGTGCTGCAGCAATTCCTCTACAAAAAAAAGAACATACTTCATGTCCAAGCTTCCTTAAAGCTGGAAAAAATAAATGCTTGAGGGGAAAAAAACTAAAATGATTGGAATAGAAGCCATGATTTGTCAAAAGGACCTGCAGGTCTGAGTCCAACAATGATAGCCAAGTAACAACCACTGTCTGAGCTGATTAACTCTGATTGGTCCAGTATGAATTATGCTTAAATAGCTGTAGTTTAATGGACTACGGACGACCAACACAGATATCACATGTGACTTGGGTTTATTTCATAAAGAACATTAACATTCTACACATTTAAACCTGGCTCATATTGTTGAATTCTACAGCAGTCTGTTGCTACCCAGAGTGCTTTACGTTGGTACCACCACAACTACTTAAAGTGTAATTTTCCACAACTTTTCCGGTTGCTCAAATACATCACAGACAAACGCATTTTTACAAGGATAAGTTGATGCTGGTTTTAAATCTGCTTGTTAAAATCCTATAAATGATGGAAGCCAGTGTGTGGTGCACGTCATCAAAGAGTCTTCACTTTAATCCTTGTGTATACATGTGTTGCATTACATTTACAGGCAGTGAGTGGCATTTGATGATTAAGAAGATCAAACCTCTTTTTTCTTAGCATCTGTTTCATATTTCAGCTGCTGTCAAATTAGCAGAATGAGCTGTTAGGGAGTGCGTTAATTACTCTTCACTCAAACTAGCATGGCATCAGCAGCTAAAAGGATAGTACATTCATATATTTGAATGGTTGACAAGAGCCTGAATAAAGAGCCTTTATGTCACATTTTACCTTAAACTTCCATTGAAACACAGTGTTACTTGTACATAGCCAATTATAAAAGTATACATGTGTTAATTGTCATTGGCTTTTAGCTTATACTATTTTATTAGTTTTTTAACATGTTGTTGTATTTAACTTTATTGTAGCTCACCAGTTTCTCTCACCCTTTACCAGCTCTACATTCTGACCTACAGTGTTTTACTTTTGTTCAGCTTCAGCTTCCAAGCTTCAAGGTTAATTTATTTATCATTATACAACACAGGGTTATACAACAGAACAAAATCTGTGGTCCCTTCATCCTACACACACACACACACAAATAAAAACCTATGTGCACCTGTTCAGCCAATACATCTGTAATTATTATTCATTAATCAGTTCAACAATGTATTCACTGGAATCATACATATTTTGTAGCATGCCAGAAATGTTCATACAAACATGGTCCAGTGAATTACTTCCCTGGTGGCAGTGTGGATAGCATGAAATTTGCCATGAGGTCTGTTTCATTAAAATCACTGGTTACAATAAAAATAGCCTTAGGTTGTTTTGTAATGTTCCTGTAATGCCTTGTGTCTGCAAGAATGTAATGTAATGTCTGTTTTGACCACATGGCGTCAGGATTGGCCACTGTATGGAGGTGGACTTACTGAACATAGGCTACCTTACAAAATAGGAACAAATTGATTAGAGTTTATATCTGCACATACACATGCTAATACCATGTGCAAAATAATAATAACAATAATAATAATAATAATAATAATAATAATAATAACTATCTAGTTCATCAAATGGAAAATATTAATATGGTGTACATTTTTACTGAAATTCTCAATAACAGCGTTTTCCTTTCTCAAATTATCTAACTAGATATTTTTCAGCATACATGAATTCATTAATAGAATAATTTACTTTAAAGTGAACATATTATAACATCCCTCCTCTAACTCCTTGAATTACTTATTACAGGTTTGCATGATGTAATTGCTTAATATTACTAACATCAACAACTGAACAACATTATAAATGTTTGTCCATGAAAGGTTATGTTGTAATGTAATGTATGTACGTATGTACAGTACGTTTCAGAGAAGTTTGTAGTAGCTATAAAGGCCATGGCACTGCATGGATCATCACCTAACATAACAACAGTCATTAATGAACTAGCTGAAATTCTAAATCTCTGTTTACAAGATTAATAATGTTATTTCGTGTTTTTTTTTATTATTTTAATTTTATACAGTCTACTTCAAATTTAAAAACAACACATTTTGAAGTAAAAGGCACAACATCGCAGGTCTTTTTTCTTTTTGAAATCTAGGCCTACTTGAATTATTCTTTTGAAATCTATTTTATTTGAGTCTTTGACAAATCCTTTAGAAAATGAAAAATAATTGAGTCGGACACGTGGTTGGATAGACCCTACTGGATATATCATTGTTGTCTCAGCGGAAACAATTTTCTTTTTGGCTATTTATTTAGAATTTCTTCTATAAATGCCAATTAGGCAGCATAAACATCGTAATGGTTTCCTGTGTGTTGGAGAGGCGGAACGTTTTAATCAGATCAGCCCATTAATATACTCAAAAGCGACCTGCCTATTTTTATCATTTTGACTAGAGGACAGGTTTATAGTAGAATGTGTCACTTCCGATTTGTCCTCGCCCCTCGTCAATTAAAGCTGGCCCGCGCGCATGTTTTAATATTTAATTCTCCGTTAATAATATATTAACGATAGAAATCCTCATATATCATGAGGATTTCTATCTGCGAGCTAACTGTGAATGCAGCACGAACAAAGGAGCAGACAGCTGAGGAACATTGCTTTTTATTGCTTTTCACACAGCTGATATCGGCCTGCAGTGGAGAATTGATTAATCGGCGACGGTTTATTTGAAACTGCCGGATATCGTCTCCGTTTCACATCTGGCAGTTTCGATTAATGTGACGTTATCTGTGGGTAATATTTAATATTAAAACGTGAATATGAATCTGTATTGTGACAACAGACTGGGAAAACATTTTCTTTAAAAGGGCAGGTTATTGTGCAAATTCTAAATCAGTTTGCCAGGGCACATATTTAATCTTGGGTCTACAGGTGAGCTCATACAGTTCAAACCCACACCACCTTATTTTAAATTCTAGTCATCAATAAACTGTAGGACACTATACGGAGAGACCTAGGGAATATGTTGAATTGGGAGGGAATGTGTATAAAAAGATTCACAAGGCATAGCTAGAATATTTCCATATTATGTCATGGCGCGCAATAAAATATATTCACCAACAGATTCAGAATATACCTTTATAATATTATAGACACAGTATGGACAAGGCCGTCACCAGAATGTGTAATGCCATAAGTCCCTTCCCCCAGCACGCTCCTTGCCTTGAAGATTCTGAGGGACTACAAATATATCAACATTTTTTCTTATTATTCAGATTGTTCAAATTTAAAAACGTGTGAAATCCTTTTTTGACACCCTGGATCCTTTCACCTCTTCATGATGAAACAACCTGAGAAGGAAGAGTCACTTTTAGGTCACAATCCTATATTTATTTAATGTCCTAAAAGTAGTCACATTGAAACATATTGAATCTTAAAATACTGGAACCAGCCTGTAAAATACCAACCATTTGTAGACGTCTAATTGTAAAGTCGCCCATGCTGCTAAAACACCCCAATACCCAGAAACATGACAGAAGGCATGCCCTCGGTGTCATCAAAAGTAGCCACGGCCCTGTCACTGGAACAGTAAGAGTTTTTTTCCTCTGTTGTTACCTGTTTTAGATGTCTGTCCAGGATATTGAAGTGTATGTGGATATTTGATTTGATTTCAAACAGCCCGTGTGGCCTCTCGTGGAGGCGGATCCATCCAGACCCCGGGTACCAATACAGCGGCAGAACGGTGGGGAAAGTGCTCAGCGGAGGGCAGGGGGAGGGGGGTCCCTGCCTCCGCTCTTACCCTCTTTGAGAGAGAGGCTCGAGCTCAGGATGGCACACAGAGTTCAGGACTGCTAGACTTCATTTTACCCCTCTGGATTTCCACCAGCCGACGTTTACTGTTTCGTGGATCTTTCTTGGTGAAAACTTGGGAAGGTTTCAACTCTGCGGATTTTACAAACTCTTTTTGCGTCAATTGCCGTTTGCCGCTGCTCTGGACCGTAGGGATCTTAGAGGTGAGGAAGACCACATACACCGGGCTCTCAAGGCGCTTCACGGCGAGCAGCCGACCCACTGCTGTGTCTCAACATGCTGAACGACGTGAAAATCGAAGATCGTCTGCGGACTGATGCGAGTTCTCTGGATGTTCTGATCGGTGAGTTTAAGTTGGTTTCTCTTGTTTTGTTGTGCGTGGCTCTGCGGAATATAGGCTCCTCCATGAATCCGCTTTGTGATCAGTCTGAACAGAATAGGACAGTCTTCAAGTTTGGGTTGTATTATTAAACCAGCGTGGGCCTCTAATTCCAATAAGAATCTGCTTTTAACCCGAGTTGTTAAAAAATAGACTTTAACTGCATGACACAGTATATAGCCTAATGTTAATTCATACCAAAAAGAAACAGGACACACGTTTTCTAACGTGTAAATGAAGGCACAGGCCCAGGTCTATATGGAAATATAACGGGTGATGCCACATGCAATAAAGGCCACACGGGTGCAAATTAGTGATCACAACATTATAATAACATTCAGTGCAACCAGGTCCAGTATTGTTAGTTCCATTTACTTTCTCTATGATACATTAAAGAGAAAAGACATTAGGCTACAATTAAACAAGAGAACACGGAATTAAACCGTCGATTGGGGCTCGAAGCGTTTTAATTCTATCAATCCAAAAAGAAAATCAATACCTAAATAAAATACTTTGCTACTTACAGCAATAGATTCATGATCCGATCTCAACCCCAACACAGGGGTCAGAAACAGTCCCATGTTACTCTGGAGACCCCACCGTTAGACAGCCCAGTCCTTGTATCAGAAACACGCGGACAGACTCCTGCATGGCTGCATGACACTTTGGCAACTGTCTTGTAATTTGAAAGAACAGAGCTTTTAATTTGCATATATAAAAAACTGCTATAAGACTGGAACTATTGTTTGACCTCGTACTAGCTGTGTATCATGCCAACCACAGACCATAACACACGCACATACGACCAATGATAGCCTATATCATCATGTCATTGTTTTTAGTTTTCTTCACACTTTGAAGATTTGTGGTAAATAAGCGGGGATGAGCCCCCCCCCCCATACAGGACCTGTACCTTTGATAGTTCTTTCCTCTCCTCTCTGTCAGGCTCTGGCTCCCCCCAGCAGACCGTGTGTGCGGGGTGCAGGCGGATAATCTCAGACCGCTTCCTGATGCGGGTCAGCGACGCGTCCTGGCACGAGGACTGCCTACAGTGCGCTGCGTGCCAGCAGCCGCTCACCGCCACCTGCTACTCGAGAGACACGAAACTCTACTGCAAGGCTGACTACCAGCAGTAAGACGTGCTTTTCTTCCTTGCACAAAGTGTGGCGGCTCAGTGGGGCCTTTATGGCGGCAGGATTTCTTTTTAGTAAGCAACTCACCTTGTTTCAGCTGTTGCTGAGTGGTCGCCGTAACAAAAGGATACCTTTGTTGGAATTCATTCAGCTTGTACGTTGTTTTTCCAAGTTCAGCAATGTTTTTCTGCTCTATCTTTTCACCTACACCGCAAATCACGAGACAGTTTCCGACAGACTTGCAATGCAAAGAAAATCCCAATCAAATGATTGATAGTAAGATTAAAATCCACGCTAGGTGATTTGACGAAGTTGGCATTAGTTATTGCATTTTGTTGATTGCGCTAACATCCGTTTAATGACTCCAGGAAAATAAAGACAGTCTTGGCTGTTTCTCTACTGATATCATTTCTTTTTAAACCTGTTAGTTTGAGTGTTAATATATACAATTTGATGAGAGGTATTGAAATCGAGTTTATTTTGTTGTGAAATAATGAGAAAATAGCCCCAACAGGCATCTAATGAACTCATCTACTTGAGCAACTAATAGGTTATTTTAATACATATACAGATAAACATGCACTGGCTGCATGATGACTTTATTATCACATAATACCTAATTGAACATGATATGTAGCTTTAGCTGTAGATTAATGGGGAGTGAATATGCATAATTATGGTGTAAATGTCATCAGAATGAGGTTGTTTGCAGTTGATCAGTGAGCAGGAATGAATGAACTTTGAATGTTGTGCCTGTATGCAGGTGTTGTGTTATAATACACTGGGACTGACTGGCTTCCATTGACTTTAATGCAAACTCATACACTTTACACAAATTATTAATAACCTAATAATTCAAAGAATATAACAGGTAATGATAAGAAAAGACAGCACCCAATTATAAAGATTTACACATAATTTGAAATGTGAAAAGTTGAAGCAATGTGTATCCAAAGGGTCTTAAAAAAGTCATGTTATTCAAGAATATGTATGTAAATATACAAATATATGCACATTTTATGAAAATGCTGGAAACTGCATATATTGTAGCATAAATGGTTTTCAGAAGAAGAATAAGATGTGAGCAATCCGACAAACTAGAACTCTTTTAAGCTAGCAGCTTGATGTATTTGATGGGGTTTAACAGTACTGTGTATGAGCAGTATTGTTGGAGGGGATACCCTGCAGCTGGGTGGTCTTGCCTGTTGTACTGAGGTTTTTTCCAGACAGTTTGGGCACCGTGCTAACAGCGGGCTGTCTGACTGTCAGATCATCTCTCTGCTGGGTTTCTCTGTGAGCCTGTCTGCTTTTCTTTAAAACCTTTGTTCAGTTCTGGAGCTTTGAACACTCACTGCAGCGTGCTGGAGGTCTGGTGACCTATAATGGGCCACATGCACCTCCAACATTACATTGCAGTGACATCCCAGCTTACAATTTCAGCAAAAGCAGTGAGTCTTGCAGCGCAGGCCATGCCCAGACCGACCACATCACCTGTGACAGATACTTTTAAAGCATCTAATGATAAATTGTTCCATATGAGTTGTTAAAGATTTAAATTAAAAGTGTAAAAGGTTTAGGATGAAACCCTGAGACCTGCGTAAGATATAAAATAAGACTCAATAAAATACAATTTAACAATCAAATTAGGAGAACAGGTGCACCAAAAAGCACATAAAGGGTAAGAGGGTAAGTATAATTTGAGAAAAGGCCAGTCTAAATGTGTCTTAAAGAGCTGCCTTGCTGGATCTTCTCAGGCAGGTTGTTTCAGGTTTCAAGCAAGCACCAAGGCCTAGTCTCATCTCATTTTTAGTCTGGACCTGGTAACTACTAACAAAGACCTACCAAAGGAACTCTACACTCAGGCTCATATGTGTTTAGGAGGTCAGGTATAGAGTCAGGAGCAAATCCCATATGAAATGTTTTTAGGCAACCTATGATGTCACTCTGAACCAGATGGAGTATTTAATGCTGGTATCTTGAGGAGTTCATTTTTTTGTTTTCTCATTATAACTCTCATAACTCATAACTCATTTATCTTGTAGTCTTCTCCTTAAATGACAACGACTGATCTGAATGGTATTTGATCTTTAGAAAGACACAATGCAATTTCTGCTTGTGTTAGACCTTGATTGACCTACAGTCTCATGCGTTACTCCTTGATCTGCCATTTTCAGCTTAAATCAGTTGCTACAGTATGCTGCCATGGCACTCCTGATTATATTACATTATAAGCACGCTAATAAGAGGAAATTATCTATTCTCGTTACCTCAAGATAACCAACTAATTTTCTTAAGATAAAAAAACAATTAACTTGTGATTGGCATAAAAAGAAATAGCAGAGATAACGGCATAAAAAAAAAGAAACTGCATGCATGGCCGTTGTCAGCTTCTGCACATCGGTGTGTTTTGATTTGATGCTTTAATTGTTAAAATGCCTCTTAAAAGACACAGTGTAGGGTCAGAGGAAGGGAGGATCATTAGTTACTTAGTTACTCTCCAGTAACTATAGTAACTATATATTAATTATATATAATAATTATTAAGGAGAAACCAAACAAACTGCTGAAACTCTACCTTTTGAATATCTGAATGCTCTTTTTGGATTTTATACCATTAATTCTATTTAGTGTTCATATCGTCCATCTTACCTACTTTTTTCTGTCTGTATTGATCAAAGCAATTGATGTGACTGTGTTAAGAATCAATCGTGCATTACCCCTGACAGCCTACTAGCAAATATCTTTCACTGTATCTGGAGCACCTCTCGACAGGACACACAGACTGAGTTGGTGAAGTAAAAGCAGGGAGAATAATACTAATAATAAGGATAATTTAAACAGTGCCTGAAATATAGTATACTGATATGTATCTATTTGTGAGATATAAAAGAAAATGTTAGGAATATTTAAAATCATTATTGTGAGATTAGAAATAGGACATACAAAAGGCATAATTTATGAATTTCACAAGTAATTATTATTTCTTATGTAAGAGGAAACGGAACTTTACAATTTAAATACAATTTTTTTTTGCTGTTTAGTTTTTTAACTAATTTAAAGTTGTTTAATATCATAAGAGTGTAATGTAAAGATGTGTGTACATCTTAAATGCCGTTTAATTTAATTTTGAACAAATATTGTAATGAATCGCCTTTTCACAATCCCTGCTGAGTCTATTGACCTTGATATACTTCAGGTTCTGGTTACACACCAGAAGCCTCCACTCAAACACAAACAGCCACAGTAAATTCATAATGAAATAAACACCATCTGTAGAAAGGAAACCTCCACCATAGCTGTTGCAAATCAGAAAACACTATTTTTGTTTTTAAGGCACTGATTAACATGGGTTTATAAACACTGATAAACATGACCCATCCAATTGATAAAAATTGGGTGGGTCAGTATAGATTTGGGTTTTTGCAATATTTTTGACCCAGAGTTAGTGTTATTTTTATATTGCTTTTGGGTTAATGGATCAAAACAACCCCTTGTCTTGGGCGGTTTTCTACTAATGGGTTCTGGGTGTCGTCAACCCATTATTGTGTCTCTGCTATATTATATTGTCAGTCATTCATTATCTGTTACAGATGCGTCACAGGAGGAGTTTTAAGTTGATAAATACATTAATAAACACTTGTGTTTCTCTTAACTTCTTATAACTATATTATAATGTGTTCTAAACTATTGTCTATATACTACTTATAAATGCTAAATTGGGGTGTTAAAATAAAGGTTCACTTGCATATTTTTACGTGCTTCATCCCTGCAGTCTTTGTTGTGCCGTTGGCTGTCTGGATTACTGGGGCATCGTCTTATTAAATGTTGTTTTTAATCAAGTGCAGCTCAGGAGCAGCTTCAGAGATAGTGATGGGAGGATTTCTCACAGGCTGCTGCCTGTGTGCTTTATACTGTAGCTTAAATTGCTCCTCTCATCTTCCTTTGCTATTCAGAGAGAAAACTATACATGCAACAGCAATAAATAAGAGTGACCAAGGGTTTTATCAAAGTTTATCTTCAGTCCTCGTAGACTCAGTCTTAAAGGAGGTCAACTCGATCGCTCTGTAGCTCGTAGGTTTATAGAGATGTTTTTACAACTTGGAAAGAAAAAACACATGAATTTCACCAATCCTTCATAAACACAGGTACATTTGCTCCCTATAAAGCATATGGACATGTATTAAGTGGCTTCTAATCTAATTTATTTTACATATCTGCTCCATTGAATTTGGGCTTGTAGTTTGATCCTAATGTGGCTTTGTCCTCGTCGTGTGAGGAGAAGGGGCTTTGTCTCGCCTTTTACAAGCAGACACCACATTCTGTGGAGAGTGCACGGGGGATTGTTGTGACATGTAAAACACATCTGAGGAGAGGCACACATCCACACAGCTCATTATGCAGTAGAAGTCATAATGGTAAATTTTATGTAGACTGTTAGATTGGTCTCTACGATATATTTGTTAGTGTTGAAGTTAAAATCAGTAGCTTATTGACTTGTTGACTGACTGTCTTTGTCGGGAGGTTTTGTCTTTGTTGCCTCTTGTCATGTTTGGGCTCCTTGCCCCTCTCTGTAAGCCCTCCATTATTCATTTTTAAACAAGACGGTATGTGGAATATGTCATTGTAAAACTGAACAGGTTTATTTTATTAGAAATCAGAGGACCTAGTGTGTTCAGCATAAATCAAAGCAGAGACCCCTGCAGGTGAGGATCCAGGAGTAAATCCTGGACTCAGACACAGCAGGGTGTGGGGTGGGGGGTTGTACAAAGTCAGCCCAAAGAAACACACGAACCAGCAGGAGCTCCTTAAAGCCCTGTTCTGTTTGGATACCACAGCTGATCAACAGCCAAGCTCAGCACTAGAAAAACAAGCCTTCATGAAAACTTTGCATATTGGGTTTCATTGCCTCTCCAGACTCTTGCCCCAGCCGCCACAGGTTGTCCTCCTTTCACAGTCTCCAACATCATCTAACTACAGTGATTTATGCCAGTGGTCCTCTGACCCCATCTTGACTTCAAACAGAGGCAACATGAAACAGCCGGTGGACGTGGCGTACAGGGAGCTGTGGAGGTTTCACCTCACAGAGTTTGAGGATACAGCTACTGTCAGAGGAAAACCTTGGCTTTACAGGACTCATTTTTAAATGGATGCAAATACATTTTAGGCTAGTCATTGTGTGTGGTAATCATTCTAGTTTCTATTGAAATAATGGATTAGTTGAGTGAATTAAAACATCATATATGGTTATATATAAGATTCTGGGGGTGTAACTCAAAGCTACAATCTGTATCTGTTAATGTCACAAAAATGTCTGTATTTACTGCAAGTGGGTGGGCATGCACATTGCAACAACAAAAGAAGATTGTAAAGAAATCAGAAGACTAAAAAGCATTTTTGAGGTCAGAGTGAGAGATACAAATATACATATTTATTACTATATATATATATAGTTTATATCAATATAAAAAACTATAAAGGTTACATAGATGATGTTACAGGTGACCGCCCACCTAGAGCCTGGTTCTTCTCGAGGTTTCTAACTGTTAAAAAGGAATTTTTCCTTGTCACTGTCGCCTAGTGCTGCTCATGGTGGGAACGTTGGGTCTGTGTAAATAAAAGACCTAAATCTAGACCTGCTCTATATGAAAAATAAATTAGTTTAAATAATTTAAATAGATACATTTGTTATGATATGGTGCAATATAAATAAAACTGAATTGAATTGACTTGATACAGAATAGTGACTATGGACACTGTACCAAAGCACATTTCCTTGCTACTGCACAAGAAACATTTGATAACATTCTCCCTTTACATACAGTCAGCTTCCTGTTGTTTTATCACACAAGGTTAGGTGTCAGAGTCATTTAGGAAGCAATCTGTGTTTCTACCCACTGACCTTAGCATGACATGGCATTCCTCTATCACACTGAGACAGACTAAAAGTTGAGAAGGCCACAGATCCTTAAGGCGCCGCAGGCAGTCTCTGGTGGTGTTACTCTGGGAGGAGGATGATTCATTTGCATCTGAACATTCATGCCACCCCATCAATCCTGTGATAATACCAAGTAAAAAATACTGTTGTGTTTACATGATCAAAAATTGTCACTACAATGTTGTTGATTTGCATTGGAGTCAAACATGGCAGAAGGTGTGAATGATCAAGCATATCTTCAGAGGAAGTCTTTTCTTTTTTGAGTTAAAACATTTCTGAGATTTAGAGAGAAATGGCTTGTTATTGGTGGTGATATATATATATATATATATATATATATATATATAGTCAATTCTCTTTCACTTTAATTAAAATGGTTGTCCCCTAGGTTAAATTAGTTTGTTGTACATCAACAATCTCCCAAAATGTGAATAAGAGGAGCACTTAAAGAACTGAATAATACAATGACAATAGAAAACTGCATGCCAACTGTATCTGCAATCTTTCCCTCACCTAAACCAAGTTGTAGTTGCCTAATTTTAACCATATCTTAGATGACATGCTGAAATATTGTAGAAAGTGAGGAAACAGCAGAAAGAGGTTGAACAAATGCCTGGTGTGTTGCAATAGAGTTATGGGAAGATTTAGCTGTAATATTATACGTTGCACTGTGCCTCACACCATCTTGACTTTTTTTTTTTCTTGAATCTTTTTTTAACCCTACTATGAAATAACTGATGCACAATTAACGTATGTAAACTGCCTTACAAAATAAATCACTGTTTCCTGGTTTAAGTTCATTCTTTTTACAAATGCTGGCAAAAGTGAAAAGGAAAAGGAAAGTTGAAACTTTATTTAGAAATTCTAAACTATGTGGGTTCACCATATCCATAGAAAAGGATGTTTCCAAGATTACACAGATCCTCTAGCTGATTTAGATGGCAGGAAAGCAATGAGATTGACTTCCACATTTTATTCCTTCCCTGTATGATGAGACCATCTCCTTTGTTTAGAATGCAATTGTTATGGGGTTGTCAGGTCTGGATCCCAAGAAGCAGAGCTCTATTACGAGAATATAGTTCAAACGTCTTTATTAACAGGCAAAAGGGTCGGCAGTAGTTCACCACGGGGGCCACGTAGCTACTAGTGTCTCTGGCTGGAGATGAGGAACGCTGGAGGGATGTGGCGGCATGGGCAGGCAGGCAGGCAGTGACTGGTCTTTCCAGGAGACACACTGTGTGGACGGAGCGCAGAGAGAACAGGTGAGTACATACAAAAACCATTCAAACTGAGAGGAACACAGAAGCCAACGATTACCACTCAGTACGACGGAACAATCTGGCGAAGAATGAAGAGCAGGACCCGGTATTTGAAGACTGCAGCGGTGATTAGTGGAATCAGATGCAGCTGCTCCTGGATGCCAGTGCACTCCCTGCAACGCCCCACTCCTGCCCACACATACACAGGTGTACAGAGTAGAAAAACACAGTAGAACACGCCAGACCCTAACAGTACCCCCCCCCCCCCCCCCAAAAAAGGAGCCTCCCGGCGACCCACCCGGTTTATCCAGATGAGCCCGATGACAATCCCAGACCAGGTCCGGACACAATGAAAGAACGAGGCACCCATGACCTCTCCTCTGGACCATACCCCTCCCAATCAACAAGATACTTCAATCCCCTACCCCGCCGGCACACATCCAAGAGCCGACGAACAGAACACCGGGCCACCGTCCAGCAGCCGGGCGGGTGGAGGGGAAGTGGACGGAGGGCTGAGAGGACCGGAAACACAAACAGAATTGCGCTCCACGGCCGACAGTCTGCGGGAGAAAAAGGCACACGGGTGAAGCAAGTTATCAGAGTCAGAGCGCTGAGATAACACTTCCCCTACCCCAGAGTCTGAAGCATCCACCTCGACCACAAACTGGAGGTAAAAAAACAGGGCTCACCAGAACAGGGGCACAGGTAAACAACTTCTTGAGGCGACCAAACGCCCTGCCCGCCTCCTCAGACCATTGGAAAGGGACTTTAGGAGAAGGGACTTTAGGAGAAGGGACTTTAGGAGAAGTGAGTTTACTCAGTGGCGCCACCACACGGCTAAAATCCCCAATGAACCGCCTGTAGAAATTTGCAAACCCCAAAAACCGTTGTAGCCGTTTGCGACATACAGGTCAGTCACTGCTCTCACCTTCTCTGGGTCGGCCCTCACCTGTCCTTGTCCAATGATGTAACCTAGGAAGGTCACCGTAGAGCAGTGAAACTCACATTTCTCCGCTTTTACGAACAGTCGATTTTCCAGGAGACGCTGAAGCACCTGGCGTACATGGGAGGTGTGATCTGCCAGAGACTCAGAAAAGATCAGAATGTCATCCAAGTATACAAACACAAACCGGTCAATAAAGTCCCTTAATACATAATTTATTAAGGACTGAAAAACCTTTTTGTTAATCCAAACGGCATGACCAGGTATTCGTAATGTCCAAGGGGTGTGTTGAACACCGTCTTCCACTCGTCGCCCTCCCGTATGTGAACCAGGTGGTAAGCATTCCGCAGATCTAGCTTGGTGAACACTTGGGCCCCTTGCAAGGATTCAAACGCAGTGTTAATTAAAGGCAGAGGATATTTGTTTTTTACGGTGATGTTATTTAATCCTCAAAAATCAATGCATGTTCGCAGAGTCTTATCTTTCTTGGTTACAAAGAAAAAAACAGCAGCGACAGGAGAAGACGGTCTTATGATTCCAGCAGCCAGGGAGTCCCGGATCCAGGTCCTCCTGCCCACACATGCACAGGTGTACAGAGGGGAAAAACACAGTAGAAGACGCCAGACCCTAACAGTGACCAGATCTTTCTGTTATGGGGTTGTCAGGTCTGGATCCCAAGAAGCAGAGCTCTACTACAAGAATATAGTTCAAACGTCTTTATTAACAACAGGCAAAAGGGTCGCAGTAGTCCACCACGGGGGCCACTTACCTACTAGTGTCTCTGGCTGTAGATGAGGAACGCTGGAGGGACGTAGCGGCGTGGGCAGGCTGGCAGACGGCGAGTCCTCCCAGAGATGCTGTGTAGAAGGAGCACACTGAAGTGAAGCGGCGGCGTGGGCAGGCAGGCAGTGACTGGTCTTTCCAGGAGACACACACTGTGTGGACGGAGCACAGAGAGGACAGGTGAGTACATACAAAAAACATTCAAACTGAGAGGAACACAGGAGCCAATGATTACCACTCAGTACGACGGAACGATCTGGCGAAGAATGAAGAGCAGGACCCGGTATTTGAAGACTGCAGAGGTGATTAGTGGAATTGGACGCAGCTGCTCCTGGATGCCAGTGCAGAGACCGAGGGGAGGAGGCAGGTTGGACGGCGGAAGCGGATGTGGAAGACGGCAGCGTGCATGACAGTTGGAGAGACACAAACTTTTTGGGTAGAGCGGTGTTGGGCATAATCTGATTTGTGACTGGATTGTAATGGATAGTAGTAGTGAAGGGGCGGAAGGGGAAGAAATGGAGAACGACTGGTCTCGGGTTGAGACTAGTAG